>WEDG01002863.1:0-67530 GCA_017591395.1 Schistocephalus solidus | reverse complement strand
GGTTATCATGCACCAGCCGCCACCCAGCGCGGAATACAATGCTCCCCGAATCAATGGCAACGGTGCTCAACTCAAAAACATGGAAACCTTTGCTTATCTAGGAAGCACGCTGTCACGTGGATATGTCGCTACGGGTGCTCGCCGACAGGGAGGGCAAAAACGACGCTACAAGGACACTTTGAAGTAATCGCTGAAGCAAATGCAAATCACCCGGCGACAAGGGAGGATCTCGCCCAGGATAGACCGGCATGCAGAAGATCCGTGAAGACTGGTTCAGCAATCTATGAGGTCAACCGGATCACCGCCGCCAAGGCCAAATAACGACACGAAAGTCACAAGCGCCCCGGACCAACACCGTCGATGCCCAGGCCCTGCCGACATGCCCACGCTGTCATCGCATCTTCCGCGCGCGAATCGGCCTGGTTGGAAATCTTCAGACGCAATGCACCAACAATCCGACAATTCCAACTTCCACGTCAAATTCGGCCTTCGTTCCTTCAGACTCCCCCACCTTCACTCCTGGCATCAATTCCATCACTCCCAACAGCATTGAGACCACATCCCAATACTCATCGACTGTTACCCCCACCACCGCCTTCGCCTTCACTGCCACCACCATCACCACCATCAGCGATGGGAAATCTCTCCTAAGCTGTCCTCAATGCAACCGCACATTCACCTCACGCATCGGCCTGGTCGGTCACTTGCAAATCCATCGTAGAGAGACTGGTAAACCAGTGCCTGGAGCACCAACACACAGCAGAGATCGTCACCTCCACTGTCCTCACTGTCCTCGAGCATTCACTCATCGCACGGGCCTATTCGGTCACATGAACATCCATGACAGCGGAATTCACCGCAATGCTGACAATACCGATACCCCATGCACACCCTCCGCTCCTGCCATTCTTACCGCCACTGCCACCCCCACTACCATGAATGACATCCCCCAGCCTCTACCGATTTCTCCTGCCCACAATTCGCCCGCAACTTCAACTCATGCATTGGCCTGGTCGGTCACCTGCGAATCCATCGCACGGAGGCTGGTGAACCAGTGCATGGGGCTCCGACATGCAGTAGCCGCGCCCGCCTCAACTGCCCTCACTGCTCCCGCACATATACACACCGCATGGGCCTATTAGGACACATGCGCCTCCACGACAACCTGCGGTAAACCACCGGAGGCTTAGCCACATAGCGCACACTATCTACACTAATACATTGACAGCACCCTCACCATAATCATTATGTACCTGATAAAACCACAGTGTCATAGAAACCGTGGCTTGGAAGGCTGCCAATCTGACGCTTCCACCAGACCACGCCGTCGGCTCAGTGTATGTGCTGTGTGTGTCGAGTGGCTGACCAGTGGACTGGGAGTCAGACGGCGATGGCTCCTCCATACCCTCTGAGTAAGTAAATCCTGATGTGGGCGTTATGTGGGCCAGGTCGTGTTGTGGCACGCGAAGACGGGTACGCCGACCCATCAGCCAATGCGCCCACTCACACCCTCAGAACACTGACTGGCTCGGATGTTGGGCTGATTTTTGTGGTGGGGGAGAGAGTGAGGTCAACAGCTCAGTGCAGTTTCCTCACTATAAACAATCTGACGCGCTTGAAACTATCATGGTGCGCTAAATGCCGTGGCTTGGACGGTTGCCAACTGACGGGATAACTCGGACGGCGTGGTCAGCCCAATGTGTGTTTTGTGTGGAGTGGATGACTGGCGGACTGAGAGTCAGGCTACAATGGCTCCTTCTTAATGTGGCCTTTATGGCACTCCCACTCCGTGGGATCCGAGGCAGGTGTGGTGTTTCACCCAGGGGTGGCTCCGGCCGCGCCAGCCCTCTGCGCCCTCTCCCAGCTCCGGTCTTCTTGACTCTGTCTTGACACCGGACTCAGTTGGAGGAGGAGGAGAGAATGTGGTAGCTGCAGCGCAAGGCTACTATCACTTAAAACTAATTCAGGCGCAAGTCACCGTCCCTGCTTCACCTGGTGTGGAGCATACGGTGGACCTCGTCGAAATCGACTGTCGAACTGTCAGGACTGCTTGTTTTGTTGAATACGCAATATGTTGTTATTCCACAGGGGTTCATAGTCTTTGGCCCAGATATTGATTGCAATTTCGGGGCTGACCCTAAAAGTCATGGCCGGATCAATTGCCTCCATTTCCTGCTTATAAATATTTCATGAATTATATCTTGATTATTCTCTGGATTTCGCATACGAAAATCCGCGTAGAGAACGGCGGAGTCCCATTCTAGAGCCGATACATTTTTGCTGCTTCACTCAGTAGCAGAAACATCGGTGAAACACTTAGCTAGTTTTTAAGCTTATACGTATGTGAGGAGTACGGTGTATCCTCTTTGCCATATACATTTCATACTATTTGTAGTACTGCTTGTTTGTTGATTGGGCGGTATTTTGTTATTCCACAGTGGTTCATAGTCTTCGTCCCAGATATTCATTGAAATTTCGGGTCTGACCCTAAAAAGTATTGACCTGATCACTTGCCTCCATTTTCCTGCCTATAAAAATTTCATGAATCATATCCTGATTATTCTCTTGAGTGCGCATACCAAAATCCGCGTAGATAACGCCGGGGACTAATTGAGGACCCGAAAAACACTTTGCTGTGTCATGCAGTAGCAGAAACATCGCTGAAGAGCGTGTCTGGGCAGTAAGCTAGTACCTATGTGGGCAGTACGGTATAAAATTTTTGCCATATATACTTCATACTACTTTGAGTACTACTTGTTTGTTGAATGGGTGGTATGTAGTTATTCCGCAGGGGTTGGTTGTCTTCGACGCAGGTATTCATCGAATTTTCGGTTCCGATCCTAAAAAAGAGGATGTCTCAATCTCTTGACTTCATGTGCTGCACTTAATAATTTCAGAAATAATTTCCCTGATTCTTCTCCGGTGTCCATATACATGTATTCGCATAGAGGACGGCGGGGGACCCATTCTGGACCAAACCAACTTTTGCTGCGTCACTCAGTAGCAGAAACGTCGGCGAAAAAGTCTGGTTTTTCAGCTAGTACCTGTGTGGGGAGTAAGGTATTCAATCTTTGCCATATATATTTCATACTACTTTTAGTACTGCTTGTTTGTCGAATGGGCAGTATGTTGTTATTTCACAGTTGTTCATAGTCTTCGACCCAGATATTTATTGACATTTCGGGACTGACCCTAAAAAGTC
Source organism: Schistocephalus solidus (assembly GCA_017591395.1). Taxonomy (NCBI): domain Eukaryota; kingdom Metazoa; phylum Platyhelminthes; class Cestoda; order Diphyllobothriidea; family Diphyllobothriidae; genus Schistocephalus; species Schistocephalus solidus. The sequence goes on along the minus strand of WEDG01002863.1, from coordinate 64,328 downwards.
ATGGCCAGATCACTTGCCTCCATTTATTGCATATAAAAAATTCATGAATTATATCCTGATTATTCACTGGAGTCCGTATACGAAAGTCAGCGTAGAGAACGCGAGGGACACATTAAGGAGCCGAAAAAACTTAAATGTGTCAGTCAGTAGCAGAAACATCGGCGAAGCGGGTGTCTGGGTGTTAAGCTAGTACCTATGTTCTCGTCCGGAGGCGAGATCGACAGGACGTGCTAGTAACCAAGGCGATCCGCGATGTCGATGGTTGGACAGACCACCGCCTCGTCATCTCCCAGATGAGGCTCCGACTGCAACCCCAAGGAAGGCCCCAAGGTAAGCGGCCGCCAGGTAAGTTAAATATTCTTTTGTTAAATTTTCCTATTCTCTGTTTTGATATAAGCAACAAAATAACCAAGAAACTGGAGAACATGCGTGCTCCAGATAATAATGCTACCGTAGAGACTCGATGGTGTCAACTGCAAAATGTCATCCAGTCCACCGCCCTCGATGTCATCGCACGCGCACGCCGTCAAAACCAGAACTGGTTTGAAAACAATCACGCCGACATCAGCAACTTACTCGCGGAGAAGAATGGACTTCATAAAGCCTACATAGACCTTCGGACTGACGCCACCAAAGCAGCCTTCTTCAGATACCGGCGCCTTGTACAGCAACGGCTGCGGGAGATGCAGGATGCCTGGATGATCCGAAAGGCTGAGGAAATCCAGGGTATGCGGACCGCAATGAAAATAAAAAACTTTTTCAAAGCCATCAAGGCCAGCTACGGCCCGTGAGTCAAGGGGACCGCACCGCCGCTCAGCTCTGACGGCACAACACTGCTGACAGAGAAATCGCAAATTCTGACGCGCTGGGCTGAGGACTTCAGAAGTGTCCTTAATTGCTCGTCAGCCATCTCCGATGCTGCCATTGACCGGCTCCCGCAATTGGACACGAACAATGGCCTGGATCTGCTGCCTTCCCTACCAGAAACCAGCCGAGCCGTGCAGCAGATTTCCAGCGGTAAAGCACCGGGATTTGACGCAAACTCACCGAAAGTCTACAAGCACGGTGGGCCCCGGCTGATGGCAGAACTCACAACACTCTTCCAGGAGATGTAGCGCCAAGGAATAGTTCCTAAGGATTTCAAAGACGCGACCATCGTCCATCTCTACAAACGGAAGGGGAACCGGCAACTCTGTGATAATCACAGAGGCATCTCGTTGCTCATCATTGCCGGGAAGATCTTCGCCCGTATCCTTCTCAATCGTCCGAACGGTCACCTAGAGCAGGGCCTGCTCCCGGAAAGCCAATGTGGCTTCCACCGACACTGCGGAAAAACCGATATGATCTTTATCGCACGCCACCTAAAAGAGAAATGCTAGGAGAATCGAACTCACCTATGCACTACCTTCGCGGATCTAACGAAAGCCTTTGATACGGTCAATCGCGACGGACTGTGAAAATTCATACAGAAATTTGGCTGTCCTGAGCGTTTCTTGCACATGGTGCGTCAGCTTCATGACGGGATGACGGCGCGCGTCACTGACAACGGAATGGTATCCAAAGCATTCGCAGTGACCAACGGAGTGAAGCAGGGCTGCGTATTGGTTCTTACCCTGTTTAGTCTCATGTTCTCGGCTATGCTAATGGACGCCTACTGTGATAAGCAGCCTGGTATCCGCATAGCCTACAGAACTGACGGGCACCTTTTCAGCAGTCGGCGTATGAAGGCTTCAACGCGCGTGTCTACGACTACAGTCCATGATTTTCTATTCGCGGACGACTGCGCCCTTAACACCGTGACGGAAGAGAACATGCAAAGGAACATGGAACTCTTCGCCCGATACTGCGCCGATTTTGGCTTGACAACGAGCCGCCACCCAGCGCGGAATACAATGCTCCCCGAATCAATGTCAACGGTGCTCAACTCAAAAACGTGGAAACCTTTGCTAATCTAGGAAGCACGCTGTCACGTGGAGATGTCGCTACGAGTGCTCGCCGACAGGGAGGTCAAAAATGGTGCATTTTGAAAATAATTCCATTTTTAACAATGAGTCGTCTGCATTAACAGCTGTTATTGTTGTCATATGTACAACTGGTAAAGGTACTGTATTATCACAGAGTTCACCCTGCGTAGCCTCATCGTGAAGTACAAATCGTATTCACACAGTTATATATTAATATGTATAAAAAATATTCAGTTGTATTTGTATAAAGAAATGAGTGTATTATTAGGCATAAACTGTATACGTAACAGTCCTGCTGTTCGGTCTGTTGACATTTCATCATACATGGTTTCATCCTTAAAGTTTTTAAAATATTTGTATAAAATTGTTTTTCTTGAGCCTTATTATATAAGGAGCATTTTATTTTTGAAAAAAATGCGTCCAAATATCCAGCCACTATTTTTTTTTCTGTAATGCACAACATGGATGCGCTCCTGTTTTTACTTTTCCCAGTATGAAACCACATGTAACACTTCGTCGAAATTACAGCAAATTTAACCTCATAGTTTTCCATGTGAAGCCTACCTTAAATATGGAAAAACTAGACCTTGGTAAACTTGGAAATTTCCAAAATTTATGTCTCAGGATGGCGCACTGTCTTCTACCCTAGGTGCCCTATTCGAAGGAAAACTGTCAACTTGTTCTTCTCAACAATGTGAGACATTCGTATCCTTCATTGACCTTGTTACTTCCGAGACACCTGACAGACAGAAACGAAGTTGTAACTTTAGATGAAAAAATGTTCCTATGAACAGACAACCCCTTGCTATCGCCTTCATGTCTTTTGCACCTGTGGCTTTAACTTGAGGGTCTAAGAAACAAAAAGCGTTTTAATTCGAAGGAAAAATCGCAAATTCTGGTTATTTTTTGCCGATTTAAGCAAATGTTATTTTCCCTCAACACCAGTGCTCAAGAAAAGCAAGCTTTTCTGTGCCGAGATAAAACCAATCGAACCTAGCGTTTCCCCTCTCGTCAGCAAACCTATAGCCTTCCAAAAATTATACGCATCCGAAAATTGTCTCTGAGGTTGGCCCTCCAGTTGGGGTTATGCAGGTTTTCGCCGTATGTTTCAGTTCCGCCCAATTATTCCCCCTGATCACATTATCCCTAATTCATTTGAAATCGGCTACTTTATAACATCTTCCAGAAGCGATATTGCTCAAAAAACTCCTAGCTTTACCGGAAAGCTTGAATTTAACGCCAACGATTAACAAATTATCGAGTACCAGAGACTTCCAGGGCAAAGAAAAGTCACCCTTCCCACGTCGAGCCAATCACACCTGTTACGGCCATACAATCTAATAAGTCTACAAAGATCCCGGGCATTGTTTGGTCTGTTCCTAATCCAAATTCCAAAACCATACAGTTTATAATGGTTGGGAAACCTACGAGCACTCCAGCACCTAAGATATATTCAAACAATTTAGTCAGCGATTTTCCCAACCCAATAGCTTGTCAGATCGGCCACAGTTAAACATAATCATTCTGTAAGCAGTTTTGAAAAACCGTTTATTCTATCTTTTAATCGAAATCATACTACGCTGACCCTCTCCAAAATTCTATTTTGATATGTGTTCTCATATTTTTCTAACCAAAATAGCTATCCTCCTTATGGATATTACCCAAATATTTTTTATTACAATAATTCTTCATTTGTTAATTATAACCATAAATTACATACCACAGAAATTTTGCGTTCCATCTTTCACCCCTTCCCCAATGTTTACTTTTCACCATCGACTCATCCTATATATAAACAATAATGAGCGTAGCCAGCACCTTAGGAATACGGTCTGTATAGTTTCTCTCACCGCGAGATTTTTCGAGTAAAAGATAACCGATTTAAGCGCTGTAGCTTTTGAATTTCATGCAGATATTCTGTGCGTTACAGAATCACAGACTCACTGTCTTATTTCCAACTCTACATACGCTTGCTTCAGACAATCCCACTTTCTACCGACAAAGCTGTATTGAAACACTTGGCTGTGCTTGTCTTATTTATGTTAGACACTCTCTTGTACATTCATCTAATGAGCATTTCTCAGTTTTCTGTAAATAACTATTTCGTTTCAGTCATCCTCCCACGAACTAGGAAAGTGTCAATTGGTTGTGTTTTGTAATTCTTCCTGCTACATTGGCAATGAAAACCAACTCAGTGGACTCTGAAAAAAATTGCAGAGACCCCATTTGATATCAAAATAATCGTAAGCAATTTTACTTTGTCAGAAATTGGCTTACCTGCAGACCCTTCTGCTTCCAAAGTTGAGCGATTGTTGGATACTTTTCACTTTTCAAACCAATCAAAATTGGTCCGTTCAGACACATAGACCAGATAGTATATTAGATTTAATTTTTACTAATGGCACCCACCTTTTATTGAGCATTTTCCATCATGATCCTTTTACAAGTAATCACGCATTAGTTCATTGTCGCCTACGAGTTTCACCCTCTAGAACGCCAGCTGCAGAGCTTATCTATCTTAACTTTGCCCATGCTAGCAAGGAATTACTAAATAACATTACAAGCACTCTAGATTGGCACAACAATTTTAAAATAATGATCCTATCTTTTAATGCGATTTATTGGCGGGCTTAGTAAAGGATTTCTTTGATTTCATTTCCCAGAAGTGTTTTCAATTAAATGCTATTTCTTTCACTATCCCACACTTTCTTAAAAGCAGATTTGATTAATTAAGAACGTAGCTTAAGTATACATTCATCAGCTTATTATCGGTTCAACTAAGAATTCCTCAAATATTTGGATTAAATTCAAAAATTGGGCTTGCGTGAGATAGGCGTAGGGCATTTCTGACAAACGATTAATGCAAATCCATCAAGGCTTCCGTCTCCAATCGTCCTCTCGGTCTCACAGGTCCATTCTGCCTTTGCTCACTTGCAGCAGTGATTTGACTACAGAGGATTTGGGCAAAAGCAGCATTGTTAAAGTTCTTCGTTAACACTCAGATAGCAGAAAGCAAAACCCTGGTAAACAGTGAATAGTGATGATATGGCTTGTAAGGGAGAGATATATACAGACAACAAGGCGGATCCAAATATAACGTTAATCAGATCTGAGGTTGCCGCATCTTTCGATCCAGAATCAGAACTGACGTTTCGAATCTCATATTTTACCGAGCAGAACCATAGCCATTTTCCCAAACATAGGCCCTTATCCCCTTCCCTTGCAGGTTTTCTGTAAAAGTGTTTAAAAGTAACTCTAGGAAGATTCATTATAGGCGTACAATTTGTTTTAAGGAATGCTAATTTTAGAAACGTACAATGATATCCAAAATACAGCGAGCATACTCAAGTTCGGCAAAGATAGGTTTTCAATTATTCAAAATCAGGCCTGGTCAATAGTATAGGTGGTTAGAATGGAAAAGGTTAGACAACCACTGAAAGGAAAATACGTGGATGAAGATTGAGGGTGTTCAGAGATCAGGAGTATACTTACTCCATAAACGTTTGAGAATAAACTCACCCCTGTCTAAAACTTTCAGCAAGAAAATTAAATACCCAAAATTTGATTGGGAAACATATGGATAAAAGTACACCAAGATCGGATTTACCAATGGCTGAAAGCAAGGATCTAATTCTCGCAGTGTCATTTCGAGGGATCCGGCGAACGGACTAGTGACAATTCGACCGTCGATTTCGACGAGGTCCACCGTATGTTCCACACCAGGTGGTGCATGGACCGTGACTTGCGCGTGAATTAGTTTTAAGTGATAGTAGCCTTGCGCTGCAGCTACCGCACTCTCTCCTCCTCCCCCACCTGAGCCCGGTCTCACGACACAGGCAAGAAGACCGGAGATGAGAGAGATCGCAGGTGGCTGGTGCGGCCGGAGCCGCCCCTGGGTGTACCATCACACCTGACTCAGATCCCACGGAGTGGGAGTGCCATAAAGACCACAGTAAGAAGGAGCCATTGCAGCCTGACTCTCAGTCCGCCAGTCAGCCACTGCACACAAAACACACATTGGGCTGCTCACGCGGTCCGAGTTATCCCGTCAGTTTGCAACCTTCCAAGCCACGGCTTTTAGCGCACCGTGATAGTTTCAATTGCGTCAGATTGTTTATAGTGAGGAAAATACGCTGAGCTGTCTACCTCACTCTCTCCCACACCCCCAAAATCAGACCACCATCCGAGCCAGTCAGGTGTCTGATGTGGGAGTGGGCGCATTGGCTGACGGGTCGGCGTACCCGTCTTCGCGCGCCACAGCATGACCTGGGCCCCATAACACACCCACCAGGATTCACAAACTCAGGGGTTATGGAGCAGCCATCGCCGTCTGACTCCCAGTCCACGGGTCAGCCACTCGACACACACACACCACACACACTGGGCCGACGGCAAGGCACGGTTTCTAGCAAACCGTGATTTTATCAGGTACATTATGATTATTGTGAGGGTGTTGTCAATGTATTGGTTTAGGTAGTGTGTGCTGATGTAGCTTATCCTCCGGTGGTTTACCGCAGGTTGTCGTGGAGGCACATGTGTCCTAATAGGCCCATGTGGTATGTAAATGTGCGGGAGCAGTGAGGGCAGTGTAGGCTGGCGCGGCGACTATATGTCGGGGCCCCAGGCACTGGTGCACCAGCCTCTGTGCGATGGATTCACAGTTGAGCGACCAGGTCGATGCGTGAGTTGAAGTTGCTGGTGCAGTGTGGGCAGGAGAAATCGATAAAGGCTGGGGGGATGTCATTCATGGTACTGGGGTGGCAGTGGTGGTAAGAATGGCAGGAGCAGAGGGTGTGCATGGTGTATCGGTGTTGTCGGCATTGCGGTGAATTTCGCTGTCAAGGATGTGCATGTGACCCAAAAGGCCCATGAGATGGGTGAATGCGCGAGGACAGTGAGGGCTGTTGAGGTGGCGATCTCTGCTGTGTGTTGGTGCTCCAGGTGCTGGTTCCCAAGTCTCTGTATGATGGATTCGCAAGTGACCGATCAGGCCGATGCGTGAGGTGAATGTGCGGTCGCATTGAGGACAGCTTAGGAGAGATTCCCCATCGCTGATGGTGGTGGTGGTAGTGAAGGCGAAGACAGTGGTGGTGGTCCGGGGCGCTGGTGACTTTCATGCCGCTCTTTTGGCCTTGGCAGTGACGAACCGGTTGGCCTCATAGATTGCTGAACCAGTCCTCATGGATCTTCTCCATACCGGTCTATCCTGGGCGAGATCCTCCCAGTCCACTGGGTTGATTTGTAGTTGCTTCAGAGATTTCTTCAAAGTGTCCTTGTAGCGGCGTTTTTCACCTCCCTGTCGGCGAGCACCCGTAGCGACATCCCCGTAGAAAAGTCGTTAGGGTAGTCGCTCGTCGTTCATTCTCACCAGGTGGCCACTCTTTCGCAGTCGCACTTGCCTCAGAATGGCCTGGATGCTGACGATTTCGGTTTGCTCCAGGACTTCCGCGTCCGGGATCCTGTCTTGTCATCTCAACTTCAGTATTCTGTGGAGGCAGCTGAGATGGAAGTTATTCAGCTTCCTGGCTTAATTCGAGTAGACGGTCCTGGTCTCCGCTCCGTAAAGGAGTGTCATCAAGACGATGGCATTGTACATCTTCATTTTGGTGTTCAGGTGAATACCGTGGCGATTCCACACGGAGGCCTGCAGCCGGCCGAAGGACTGACTAGCTTTGGAGATCCGTTTGGCAACCTCGTCATCGATTCTCGTGTTGCGCGACATCGTGTTTCCTAGATAAGCGAAGGTTTTTCACGTTTTTGAGTTGAGCAACGTTGACATTGATTCGGGGAGCATTGTATTCCACGCCGGATGGCGGCTGGTGCATTACAACAGTTTTGGCTGTACTGATTGTTAATCCAAAATTGGCGCAGCCTGCGGCAAAGATGTCCATACTCCTTTGTTTGTCCTCCTCTGTCACGTTGTTAAGGGTGCATTCGTCCACAAAGAGCAAGTCATGGACTGTACCAGTAGACACACGCACGAAGCCTGCATACACCGACTGTTGTGAAGGTGTCCGTCAGTTCTATAGGCGATGCGGATCCCAGGCTGCTCATCGCGGTAGGCGTCCATCAGCAGAGCCGAAAACATGAGACTGAAGAGGGTGGGGTCCAGTACGCAGCCCTGCTTCACTCCGTTGGCCACTGCGAATGCTTCGGATACCGTCCCGTTGTCAGTGACGCGCGCCGTCATCCCGTCATGAAGCTGACGCACCATGTGCGTGAACCGCTCAGGACAACCAAATTTCTGCATGACTTTCCACAGTCCGTCACGATTCACCGTGTCAAAGGCTTTCGTTAGATCAACGGAGGTAGTGTATAGGTGAGTTTGCATCTCCTGACACTTCTCTTGTAACTGGCGGGCGGCAAAGATCATGTCGGTTGTTCCTCGGTGTCGGCAGAAGCCACATCGACTTTCCGAGAGCAGGCCTTGCTCTAGGTGATCGTTCAGACGATTGAGAAGGACACGGGCCACAGGTGAGAGTGGTGTATCAGTTAGAGGTGGCCACAGGAGCATTCACTTCCATTACGAGACAAATGGAGTGACGAAATGCTATCTGTGTGGAACTACCCTTAACTAGTATCCCTACACCCCGAACGGACTAGTTCCTTGCCGCTAACAGGCAGCTATCTTGCGTACGTACCCAGCCGCTAAGATAGGACTCGTTTTCTCCAGCACCAATTCTTCACATTGAAGGTATTAATACACTAACCTCTCAGACCTCTTCAATGTACATTCACGCCTTCACTTGCTCAAGTAGCGTAGGTTTTATTGATCAAAAAAACTAGGCGCACATGAAAGCTTATTCGAGAGCACCTTCCTGTCTGGTTAAATCAAAACATGTAAAAGGAAATGTGTAGCGTAACTCTGACCCACTTGATTAAAAGCGGCCACCGAGCACACGTCAGCCGAGCATTCTGATTCAATTATACGGTGCCGGCGAGATATGCCAAGTTTATGTGTCAACGGATGCGTGCAAGGGCAGAGGCTGTGATCATACGGTTAGCCAACCCAACCTTGTGCGCATATAAATCGTTTATAAAAGCCCTAAATCACCCCGGACTAAAGATGAATCCAGCACTTTTGTTCACATCTACCACGCCGCGTTCCACTTCCGTCTTCCTCCCCCGCCTCTTAGTTTCGGACAGAACTAGACTATAACCTTTGCCCTTAAACGCCTTCAACCCTATCCAATACGCACCACTCATTATTTGTTTATACGTTTAATACTGTTCTGTCACTTGCATTGTTGTGCAGGTCTGATATTGAATACCAGAAAACCGAAGTTTGCCGAAATCGACTTTTTTGAAAAGCAAAATAAACTAAATACTCCAACCAGGCTTGATAAAATAAGTTTCGAAAGCGTTCTAGACCAGAAAAAGGAGTGATGATAGCACAGAACCAGTGCGACCTTGATCCCTGAAAATTACCCTGGGGATTAAAGAGCGAATCAGGATGATCGTATTCGAAAACTCTAACCTCCGACCCTTGCATAAGCAGATGCTTTTTTCCAACCCGAATCCTCCCCAGCAGAGAAGTTGCAACGCCGTAAAAATATCTTGGACCAGTAGTCACTACTTGAGTTTGGTGAACTTAATCCAACTATCTGCAGATGGAAGACAGCTCAGAAAAATATGAGGTTTCAGTGGAATTTCATAGTACTATTAGGGACGACGACATCTACGCAGCCATCACAGGCAAGATTGGGTAATCCGTCACTCACATGCAGAGCAAGACTAAGCTGGTAATGTTCAGTGTTCTGAAAAAGAAACCAAAGAGGATTAAATATATTGACAAACGGAACAGGCCTATGAGACTGATGACCGAGGGGACAAAATCCGCCAAAAAAGTGTTCTTGCGCAAAATTGAGGTGTTCTAGAAAAACGCATAAATTCTTGTATCCAAATTTGAGAAGCTACAAATGGGCCTTCACAGACTATCTCCTGTTACCAAAACTTGGCTGTCTGGCAATATTTGAAATAGTGAAATAGCATTATATGGATACCAAATATAAACGACGGAATGGGAAAACCGACAGGGTGGTGGAATAACTCTTAAGTGAACCAACTCCTAATATTGTCCGAAAGACAACCAAGGATGCGTGCAGCATGGAAGTTATTTGCTTGATCATCAGGACTACTGGTTCCCCGTATCTCTATGTCCTCACTTTCTATCGGCGACCTTAATCCCCAACATCCATGTAAGGGAATAGTTGGGAAATACTCAAGTCGACCTAATGTTATGATTATGGACGATTTCAAAAAACCAGAAATTAACTGGAGTACAGCTCATGCATCATGCCTAAAATCAAATTTCATCTACTGTATTCTTCACAAAACATTAAATGCTTTTCTTAAAGAGCATGTCATCTTTCCAACCAGGATCAGTGAAGGGCAACTGGCTAACAGCTTGTGTTTGGTTTTTAGTAAAACGTTAGCTAAAAGTTACGAGGTCGTCTCCATACCCCGCTTGGCCGAAGTGACCATATTTTCTTATGTGGATTTTTTTTTCAGGATTGCAAATGATAGAAGAAGAGCTCATTTTAGCCAGATGAATACAGTTTTAAATGATCTCCAGTGGCTCAATGTTTAAAGCACACGTCAAACAAATTGGGAAGTTTCTAAAGTTTTCCTTCCGCAGCTCATCAAAACCCACTGCCCATTGACGATGGTAAATAAGAAAAAGTGATCTGGGTGGCTAACTAACAACCGAAAAGATAAAACAAATATTTTGGAGAAAACATTGCGAAACTAGTTTATTCGAATATTCGTACAAATACAAAATACGGTAGAACAAATTGCAAAGGATTATCATTGAATCACTTCAGATATTGAAGCAGAATTTGCAGCAAAGATCAACCTACAATATCAAGCTTATCGAAGCTACCTCTGAAAAAGAACGGGGAACAGATATCAAAGTCCGTTAATAAGGACAGGCGATGAAATGGCTGAAAGCAAGGATAAGGCCGATTCATTCAGTTTTTCCAATCTGCCTACGCAAATGGCGCAAGGTTCCTTTTTCCATCCCCAGCGTACCTGTCGGAACCAAGCATAAGCAATATCTAATTTTCAGAAGATCGCATGCGAAGGGATTTGAAGTAATAAAACGAAGCTAGATATCCAGGAACGGACAAGATTCCATCCAAACTTTTCAAATAACCCGCCAGTGAACTTTCTGTACCCCAGTTTATGTCCTTTTAAAGTAAATTGGATTCTTGAAAAAAAGTGTCGAGTTAAAGCTGACGAATATAACTCCCCTAAACTAAAGCGGTAGCCTGGCGCAAAATACAAATTACCGGCCCATAATCTTGAAAAAAATCCTCAGCACGGCCTCGGAGAGAACCATGAAGAGTGAATCGGTGCAACTCATAGAGGTCCGCAACCTGGTATCGATATGTCATCACATGTTAAAAAAGCAGCAATAAAGCAGTAATGTTTGCCGACAGCATGAACATCTTGTGTGTCTGCTTGACGCCTGCGGAGAAATATTGAGTATAGCTTAACCTAAGTCGGATGAAGGAGTGATCTGATCGTTGACTTCTGTGGTTAAATGCCGGGTCACCCATCTCTGTTTTTCTTGCCGAAATCACAATGCTGAAACTCGAGGCTGCGGCTCTTCCGTTAGTTTATCCTAAATTATGGCTGCGTTATGTAGACGACATATATTTTGTCGTTAAAAAGGACCGACGGGATATGCTCCACAACACCATTGACTCCGAAATTCCGGGAATTCAATTACCACTCGACAATTAATTTAACAATAAACTTCCATTCCTGGATGTTATCGCGCAAAAAAGGACCTACGGAACACAACGCACATAGGTTTATAGAAATGAAGCTTATGCCAAAGTCATTCTGCCTTATGAGAGCATTCTGCCAATCGCTCACTAACGGAGTGCTGTCCACAGTCTTCTCAGTCAAGCAAAAACTCCTTGCTCCGACGAAGAAGGCTATTGAATTGAACTGAATTACTTGTGTGAATTATCATCGCAGAATGGGTAATTATAGGATATTGTACGACGATGTTTGAGACAGCACAAGTAGAATGAAAAAGGAACCAAGTTGATGCAATCAGGCGCCCAAAATAAATACATGTGAAACCCTTACTTGCATTAAGAATGTGTCCGAACACACCAAAAGACACCTAAGAAAGCACCAAATTCCTGTGGCGTACAAACCGACATCTACTTTGCGTACCCAGCTTGTCCATCCCAAGGATAGGGTCAACTAGTTGGACAAGAAAGAAATCATCTACAAGATTCCGTGTGAAGCATTTGATGCCACCTATTGTGGTCAGACAGGAAAATCCGCCTCTACATGCATCCACGAACATCAGTTTGCAAAAAAGAGGTGGGACTATCTGCCCAAACAACTATGCATACCCTAGACACCGGGCACACCATCGCTTGCGATAAAACTCGGATTGACACCACATGTCGCTTCTAGAAAGGTCAAGAGTTCCTCGATTCGATGCACTCAGATGAGTCATGCATCAACAGGGACATCGAGTTTGATGCGACGTACAGAAATCTAAAGAAGTGGAAGAAATGAGAACCAACCAGGAAAGGCTGATACACACAGCAGCGGCTAAATGGCACAAATGTAACGCCATTATTGCTTTTTTTGCTTCGTTACGATTTTAAATGTTTTTTTGTCACATTTGCTACCTGACTACGTCTGACAACGACGCGGAGAACCAGTTTTCAAAAGTTACGCAATCAAGCTCCTTTCCCCATAGAACGTAATTGTTTTCAACTTTATTTCTTAGGATGCCTTGTTTCTACTTCTTATATATACATATATAAATCAGGTACGGTATGCATTCCAAGGTGTTATAATGAAAAGTGGAAGAGGTTATTCGGAAAAAACTTCAAGTTTTACTCGTGAATTTTTGACCTGGTGATTCCAACTCTACGTCAGACGAACTAAAATACAATGAGAGCGTTAGAATGTCACACTAGACCGGTTTGTGCAACACGGCTAACAAATCTTTGGCGCCAAATTGAAAAATATCAAATACAGTCATTTCCTAAGTCGAAAAAAACCAAATAATCCGCAAAATTTGCATCTTATTAAATGAAACTGGAGTTGATTATAGGTTTGTTCGAGAAGCCCTACGGCCCCCTACAAGATAACATACACAAACTTTGGGCAAACTGGATGTCGAAACAAGTAGATTTGACTGGAGCCGCTTTGGTCAGAAAACCTTTTAAAATTTGTTTACCTCTACATGATATTGAATTCTACATAAACTCACTTTCTAACCGATACTCATTCCCACACACCACACGTAAGGCCATTGTTCTCATTCGACCGCCTAAATAAATAAGGGCATGACATCGCCACCCCCTATAATGCACTTTGATCTCACTACTAAAAACAATACAGCAGCAAAAGTCTAAGCAACCCCTACGATAACTAGCAAAGCACCTTAGGCGTGGAAATAAGCGCTTTTGTTCGTCAGCCTAGACCACTCGTATGCTTCGGTTGCCCGCAGTATTAGATGCTCCGTTGTCTGTGATTTCCGCCTGTGTAGGAAAATTACAACATTCGTTTCTTTTGGTTAAGATTTTAGACTTACTTTATAAACCGTGACCGTGTACAAGTTTCTATTTATTCCAAATTGGGAAGAGCATTTCAGGCCACTTATTTTACTCTATTTGAACCCGGCCCTAGTTAACTAGTAGATTTCCAGGACGACCTTATTCTCAGTGCAAGGCACTTTCTTTTCGAGTGTTATTTTACTACGCGTTCTCTATGAATATAAAATGACTTCAGTAATTATAATTACGGAAGTCATTTCATAACTGAACTAGTAAAGCCCTGCTTGGAGTCATAACTCCTAGCAGGGCTTTACTCGTTAATATAATCAGCTACCTCTTGACGCGAAGTACTGTAGTATAAATCAATGCTAATAGTATTGAAATGCGTATTTCAATGAAGCCTCCGTTTCATTTACAAAATTTTAAACTAAATGAGGTCTGCATGGGTGTTTTACATCGGTTTGTCTGTTTTATATCAAGCCTTGTTTGAAAGAAACTAATTCCCATCTAATCAAATCAAAAACTCAAATATTTTTGGACGTCTGAAGCTATATATTTTCAACCAGGTGATAAAAAGCAATATATATTTTGGAAATATCTTTATAATAGCTGATATTGCTCTTGGCAGGATACGTAGGCATTGATATTTATTTAAGTCCGAAAAAGAACCCAGTGGAGTACTCGTTTCTTTCGCTCGAATGTGTTATCACTTAATTGCGGGACGCTTGCTCCTCCCCAAATAATAACAGCCCTAGGTCTGCATGGTTTGGACCTTTTAATATTTCCCATATCAGTTATAAGTTTTGTCCACACTAATGTGTATTTCTGCCGTTTGGGAACCAATTTTTAGAGCGTTTTTAGAGCGTTTACTTAACGAGGACTTCTTTGTTAGCCCTTCCTAATGGATGTTCATCTGGTAACGGAGACACCCTTATGTAAACTGCTAAACCATCTTCTCTTTCATGTCGTTCAAGTTTTTATATATTTTGCCAACTTGTTTATTGCCTCACTTTACATCACTCGTCGCCTAATCGCTGGCGCAGGTTTTCACAGCAAGACAATAAATTTTTCTGGATTGGTTGGTTCGTAAGTACTCGTTTTTTTTCCTCAATTTGGAGGAGACTAGGGTTGAATCATTTTTGTTTTTTTTGAAAAAACCTCAATGCCGTTTCGCGAGTGCTCGGCGATGCCGTATGGAAAAGTTCGGAGACTGACGAGGAGAAAACGGGGCCTGTATGCAAATGAGTAAAAACCGGGATATATTTTATAAAAATCGAACAAAAAGTACAACATGAGAATACTCATAATACAGCAGAGAATTTTGGGAAGAAACTTGAAAAATCAAGAAAACAGAAAGAACGCGTCAATAAGAGTTTACAAAAGCGTTGGCTGTACTATTCCTATTCAACCGAAGTTGCCGAGATTTTCACAAGCGGTTCAAATGCATTATTCCAATCTTCCAACCTCCTTATTAATGGATGTATTCACTGAAACATGCCGCATATAAGTCTATAGCTCCATGTTCCAGTAGGAACAAGGAACACATGGCGTGATTATATGCTGTATTTTGCATACAAAATTAAGACTGAATAGAGTTTGGAGCACGTGCGCTGGAAAGTAAACGTTCTGTTTTTAAATAAAGAAAAACTGTTTGATGTGAGATTTGAGAGTTGATCGGAAATTTGCCACAAAACCCCTGGATAATAACGTTTTCGATTTTCATCTCAGGAAGCTTTATCTAAGCTGTCAGTGGTATATTCCAGTATTTTGACGGCCAATCATTGACTAATGCGTAAAAGGGGACCAGATGTTTGCAGACTATTCGTTAACCACGCCATATACAGCCTTGGGCGGTAGCTCTAAAAGTAAAATACCCTGCGATCTTTTTGGAACATCTTATCTCCCATCGTCAGAAAAAATCTTTGGAGATTTCAGGTCATCGCAAGTAACGGCATGATCCGTGCTCGAATATCAAAAGTATTCTGTAACAAACTCCTTCAAGTATCGTAAATCCCCAGCTCGTCTTTTTAAGCCCTCCAAAAGCTGGTTCTATGCTGGTCAAATATTTAAAAATCAGTTCTTTATCACAGGGCCTAGTAAGGGGACATCGCACGGCTGGAGGAAAATAAACAAAACAGTGCAAAGTTCACTGCTTTAGGAGGTCCTACAGTGCGCAATTATATGTTTTTTTCTGAAGGTACACAACACAGATATTCCGGTGAGAATCCTAGGGTCTTTCACCAAACCCCCTATTCACAACCTCACTAAATAGGACCACGGTTACTGAACGAGTGGATTAGTCTATCGTATAAACAATCCCCTGCATCCTTCCAACTACTTTGGGGCTTAAACATTAACCCTGACGGGTGAGTTTTTCCTTTTGACGTCCTCGGTTCGTTCTTCTTAAAACTATATGAGTTGACTATTGCATTTGATATCCAAAGGAGTCATTGCTAGGACTAACTAGCCTTCCCATCAAAGACTACAACAAGTTTGGTACTAGCAACAAGTTCATGCAACGCGAGCATTATAAATCCTTGAAAGGCAGCCACTTTTACCGAAGGACTGTCTTCGTCACCTTCATGGCATGTTAGCTGAGTTGAGTGGTATTTTTCTGTAGCCACTATTTACTAGTTTAAAGACCTCGGCATACTATTTATTTCTCGAAGTAAACGTTCAGAACGTGGTTCGCATGAACTGGGAGGGGTAGTCTGGAGAATGCATGCTAGTGCCAAAATTGTCCTCAGCAATCGGAATAACTATGCTGATGCTGACCAGAGTTATCAGGCATCCATTTGACTACTCCCTTTCGGATTACAACACTTAAGATTAGTTTGTTAGATGATTTGAGTGTCAGCAGTGTTAATATAAATCTAGTAAATATCCAGTAAGTTTCGTATAGAACTCCCAGACGTTTACCATGGACACAGGACTGACTCAAGAAGTCTTCTGTCTGTCCTACCTAAAAGAGACTTTTTAAACTGGATCATGGAAATAAAATGTAGTAGATCACATTGTATACAAATCAGTGCCATCTCTGCAGACAAGTTTGCCACAGATCAAAGGACTATTGAAGTATTTTTTTCGCGTTACTTGCACCCGTCGCTCTTTGCTATATGGGCCATCCAGATCAGTGCATTGCGATTCGCTCCCCTGAAAATACCCAGTGTGGGAAGCGGCTACAGCTTCTATTTGGGTACCACTGAAATTCTCCGCAAGACTTGCCATTAGGCATCACAAAGAGTTTATCTAGGTTTTAAACTCCAATTCCACCAATACTTAACGTTCTATAAACCTCTGTGCGTGTTACATAGACCTAACAAAGCTTATCATACGGTGCCTCCACTCCAAAGCACTGAGTCTGGAGGAAAGCAAGTAATTCTTCCGTCTGCTTACGCGCTATCGGCCAACCAATCTCTAACTAACAGTATTCGTAGGGTTCTTCCCTCTCTGCAGTCGCAAAGTGTTAGCGAAACTCCCAGTCATTTCTTCCGACGATGGCCTCTGCTAAACTGTTCGAAAATCCACACATTTCTTAATCGAAACTTCATTAACAAATGACTCCACCATAAGTTGATAGTGTGAAGTCCAGCGAGTACTTAAACCTCAGTTCAAGTTATAGTCTATCGGGCCTTGATATGGTTGACTGGTGGTAATAGACAAACAGAATCGACCCCTTTGTCCCTCCTTGATGATTTTATACTATTTGCAATTAGTTCTTTGTGAACTCTGCAGTTGAGCCTTTCGCCCCGGTCGGCGAAGTCAGAATTCCTTACTCACATCTCCACTCAAAGTTTTCTTTCTTTCCTTCCACTAGACCTTAGTCTACTCACTTTTTAATATTTTAGGACCTTCCGGACTTCAGCCCTGTGAAAATTGGTCATCTAGGCTGTCTCTTTTATGTCAAGTCGTTGCAGTGTTTGCACATCAAATGATTTTTTTCGAGAAGCAGTGGATCCTCGGGTGTCGTTGCAACGAGGATGTCAGTGCATGCAAGTTGCCGTTGTCAGATTTATTCCGTTTTTAGCAATAGAATGGGATTGGTGCGATCTAAGCATTCAACGCAACTATGAAGTTTTTGAATCAGGGAAATCTGTCATTTTTCATCCCCTTAAAAGTCAGGGCACAGCAATCGTCCGTGGGACAAAGTTACTTACTGAGGGTCTTCATTACTGGGAAATGAAGGTTTTATCCCCTCTCTACGGAACAGATGTGGTAAGCACGCTACGTGCACTTTATTTACAAGTCTGTTTATTTCATTTGCGCAATTAAGTACAAGCTGGTACTACATATTTTCGAGTACTTGTTACTTCTTCCTAGTCGCCTACAATGAATTTGAGTATTGTGGTCTACATTTTTTAACTCTCTTGGCTAACGGATTTCGGTTTTCTGTTTTCGGTCTAAATAGAAGTTAGCTTTTCGAAAAATACTCGAGTATACTTTCTTCGGCCCAGGTAATTCTCAAAATTTGGATTGAATGTATTTGAATAGCATATTTTACCAATTCTTTGAGTCTGACACCTGGACACAAATCGACATATTTTGTAGTAATGGTGGATGGGCGCTCAACGATCGGTTATGGGGCTCACTCTCGAGCCCCGCCAGCAGTCGAAGAGCGGCTAGTGTGTTATGAGCAGAAGAACATTACCGTAAAAGACGGTAAGACTGGAATGGCCATTTATGGCTTAGTAGCTGTAATCAGCGAGCAGGTGTGGCAACACCTGACAGGCTGATGACGGTTTATATGCCAGCAATAGCCATTGAAGTTTTCCCTGTCTTTGTCAGTAGTATCTTTCTACCTATAATATCTCGACCTTTGCAATCGATGGGAAAGGTTCTTAGGTTCCACCAGCAGGCCGCGCGTTCTGTCTTCCGACTTTTAACAAAACCTGGGATTGGGTATCGCTGGATGATGACGGCTAATAAGCTAGAAATGACTATTTCAGTCTCCCTGATCTTTTTCGGTCGTCTTCTGCCTATAGTTTAATCTTACATTGGGTTAGATTTATTTGTAGGACATGGAAGTAGATACTGACCTTGTATCACACGTTACCTTGTGGTAAATTCAGCGGGAGTTAGGGGTTACGATTAGTAGGGCTATGGTTAAAGTTTGGACACGAGAATATGTATCCTACCTGGAATTTAGCGCAAAGTCACCCCTAATACGGAGGATGGGTACTTATTTCCTTGTCCACTCGATTAATCCTTGTTCAGAGTAAACTCACATACTGGTTTAATTATTCCTACTTGAGTGATCACTTGTCCTACTTATTAAAGCAGCAGTCATATCTCATACACTGTAATTTTAACAATTGAAGCACCTTTGATGACAGGATTCCGGAAATATTTAACCCTACAAGCTAGGCCACGTCAAAAGCGGGTTTGAGTCGCTGATTTCCCTAATTTGCCCCGAGTGCTCTTTCGATTTAGCTCCAAAAATCACGTGATTTTGCGAGGAAAGTCTGTAATTTTGTTCACAAATTGGCCCTATTTCCTCGAAATCACTCTTCTGTCTTCTAAGCTATATTTGAGTTACTTATTTGACGTGTTGGTCTACAGATCTCAAGTGAACCGCTAGAAGGCTGACTTTCGTTTCGTTCAAAATTTACCACGTACAAGCTCCTTGAACTAAGCAACCAGTGCTATTTATGTCTCATATCTACCTGTTCTACGCAGATGGTTGGTATCGGCACCGAAAATGTCGATTTGCACCGCTATCCCAACCGCTTTGTCTCTGCACTCGGAATGGACAGTCAGAGTTGGGGTCTTAGCTACCGTGGGGAAACTCGGCATAATCGGGAAGTACGCGGCATACATGGTGGCAAATTTGGACGCGGCGACCTTGTCGGATGTTTACTCAATCTCTGGCACGGAAGTCTCGGTTTCTTTGTCAACCGAAAGCCCATCTGGGGCACACAATCTTGGTACGTTTTTGTTTCCTATTTGCCTTCGTGGGCCTAATAGTCGTCGGTTCTGCTCACTTTCTACTTTCCGATTTCACCTGCACTGTGGGGTTTCAATGTGTATTTCTTTACCAGACGCGGCTTATTGTTAAAGTGTTAACTCTTGATTGTTTTTCTGCAACAATACTGATTCGGCCGGTTGCATATATTTCAGCGTTGCGTACTTTATTGGATCCGCATCGGGGCCCCGACTGAAGTTAAGTCAGTTTTATGCGAGCCTTACCAGACTGCAGGGCCAGAAATGCGATCGACCTCAACCCACGTCGCCACTGGGCCACTTAAATGCCGTTGACAGCCAGGCTCTAGCTCATGCGAACTGGCATCGCCGGTGTTTTTGCCTTCAGCTCTGCAGCACCCCGCAGAACTGAACCATCTCATTCGGCGAGTAAGGAAAGCAGAGTTGATAGGATGTGCCCCTTACTGAATATATAGTCATTTGTTGGATACGCGACCGCAGCTACGAATCCGAAGCATGGAACTTGAGCAACCTCCAGTAGGTACTCCCGAACGATTTATACATCTCAACTCTAAATTAATTGGCCGGTACCGATTACTTGTATGGCCGTCGAATCAGGACACGGGAGTAAGAACGCCCCGCCCATTTGCAATAGGTGGCCTTTCGATAAATTTCAGGAGAGAACAATATTCCCGTGCCTTAACCCAAACACCAACACTACCATAAAACTGAACTTTAACCGTAGTCCTAACCCTAGCCCTACTATAAACCTAAACCCTGCAGTTGGCACGAACCCAAACCGTAACCCTTAGCATAATCCTCACCCTACTCCCTAACTCTGACCTTAAACCTTACCCTAACCCTCACCTTAATCATAAACCTAATTTCTCCGGAATTCGGTGTTAAGCCGCATGTATGGCGGCCGGTTCCTGTTCCCGTGGCGTCCATACAAATCATCCTTATCCATTGCCCATTCCTCGGCAATATTCAGAAGCCCGATTGTGTAAGCCTCTTGTCCTCGCATTTTGGTCGTCTGGATAAGCTCACGACAACTCTAAAGATTTTGCTGCCTTCAAATGCATTCAAAGGTGGTGGTTAATTAGTCCACCTTACCGCCCTTTTAGTAGAGATTTCGACGTCGCATTCTTCGCTACGGGCGTCGGTAGGGTATGGGCGTTTCCTTTTGGCGGAAGAATTGTCATAATTTTGTATTGCGCCCTCTATCAAGGCCTCCGTTGACTCGGAGTGACGACTACAAATCACAAGGCTATGGGGGTATGGGAGGGAGGGGGGAAATTACTTAATGGTGAACAGCACGTTTTTGTCTTGCCAACAGTCGTGTACTGTCAATGTCATTCTCATGGCATAGTCCATGGCTCCTTGCGCTTTGCTATCCCTCTTGCCTATTTTGCGGTGGCCTATCGGTATGTAGGTTTCTACGATCCACCACTTGTGGGTGGTGCAAGGGGCTGGTAGACAGGGACAAGTGTAGTCTAATTCCCTTGACAGTTCTCTGTTAAAGTAGCGTTGCAAAGCAGGCGCCACCACAATTCCGATCAATTCCCCCCCCCCCCCCCCCTTACGTACTACAGCCAAAGTAACAGCTACAGTGTCGCTTAGATTCCTATTTTAAATGAGTGAACATGAAGCAGTTTCAACTCGATCCCCTAGTACACTTCACCATCATAACGATCCTCACCGTCTGGTTATTCTACAACGATAATTAGCTTAATTTGCTTCAGTTTGAAAAGTTGATTCGCATCACTTCGACGTCGTGACTGTTAGAACCACGTTTACACGGGCTGTGACCTTAGCGTTGGAAGCGAATTCGATGCGCTCTGTAGCTGGAAACCTTTTTGCCCTTGGCGGCTGAATCCCCCAGCGAGCTGGGCCGAAAGAACTGCGTCACGCTTATCATTGAGAAGTGATACCGACAAAGATTATGGAATGGGTACTTCTGTCTTAATAACCGTCATCAGCCGGGGATACTGCAACTGCACTCGAGGCTTGAACCCGGCTGCAGGGGCTCATTTGACATTTACTGTTTGGCGCTCCATACACATAGGCTACCAGCCCCACCCTCCAGCATGTAGAGGTCACCGATCTTACCGCCTCTTACACTTTTGTGGCCTCTATGAGGCATCTTCGAAAGAGCACTGAGATATTACTTCATCCTTCAGAGACAGTACGCCATACCTGGTCTTTCTCGTGAAATCTTAAACGAAATTCTGCAATGCCTTTCCGATCAGAAGGGATTACTTGAGTGAGTTTGTAATATGGGTTATCGTACAGCATAATCCCAGTATATCTCGATCACGTCAAAATGCTGGTTTTTCATGACCTTCTTTCCGTCTGCCTGTAAAAATGACACCACGTAAGTTGTGTGCATTTTTCCTATTACTGGTCGGTGCCCTTATAAATCCACTTTGATTTTATAGAAAACATAAGAAAATATTTGTTTTGCTTGTTTGATAGCAAATTATGTCCTCGTTACGCGATTGATATTTTAGAAGGCGATTAAATATTCATTCCTACAGCATCCTATCTGTACGTTTGCTGATGCTGCTTATGAAGTATACCACATGATCCTCATCCAATGCAGAATCCCATGAGTCTTCTCAATGACGTAGAGAAATATAGGATTTTCTTTACACGGAAAGAACAGTATGCAGTTTGGAAACGCAGAGAGCCAGTTCAACTGCAGTTTGGGGTTCAAAAATTATACGAGGATTAAACAAGTTTGTTTTTGTAACTTATAGGATGTCCTTTCTTAAGAAATAAATAGTCAAAAGGCCTAATTTGCTGCCCATTTGATTAAACAACATTTATGTGCAAGTTTTCCATAAAATATCTTTGAAGGTAGAAAGGCATAGAAAAATTACTGGAAAAAAAATGAATGCATCTTAAGTAAGTATTTTTACCGTGTGGTTTTGCAGGCGGTCGGAAAGAAGCACCTTCAAAAGTTTGTACCCCTTCGTGACTCAAATACCTTGGGATTATGCTGCCGTATAGCCAGTATCACAATTCCACTTTAGTAACCATTTCGAACCGAAAACACCTTTTTTAGAATTTGGGTTAAAATTTCATGAGATAGGCTGACTACGGGGCCGACAAAGGGTGAAATTGTAGAAAGTTTTTTTGTTTTAAAATGTCAAGTCTGTGCACTTTTTTTCTTGGGCGCACTATTTAAAGGGGATCTACCCGGTGAGTCTGATGAATTAGTTTTTGTTTATTCCTTCTAGAAAATATGGTGGATTCACACAGACAAGGGAGATCAAGGTAAGGCATGCATACTACTTAAGTGGGGGTGCTTTTTCCATGTGCTCTTTACACATATAGCTGAAAAGATGCTGACTTAGAGGTGTCTACGCTGCCCTTTGAGAAGTGACTTCAGACTGTGCCCCATGAAAGTCATGATCTCAACCGCCATTATGCAAATTCTGGTGTTCTAAGGCCTGTTTAAAACGTTGTGGTTGCTGTCTCACGAGTTTCAACTGTATCCCATGATAATCAGCATGGCTACTGCAATTTTCCAAATGTTTCTGCCCAAGAGGTCTCCTTAAGGATTCCGGTTAATGCCTCGCGAATTTCGACGCATTCTACAACTGATAAGGCAAAGATGGTAGACTCGTTACACGATCTGGATTTGCCCCCGGTCAGGAAATAAATCTAATTTTTTTTACTGCCAGAGGAAATCGTCAAAATGTTTATTTACACCGACTTTCTGGGAAAAAAAATTCGTTTTAAGTTTTAGTATTTCATACAATAGGTTATTTTACTACTCAAGAGTCAGCAATTAAATGTTTACAAGGCTCTACCCACAATTTTGACAGATTCTAAAGATCTTCCAATTACTTTGTATGCATTTTGTCCTGAGGTCGGATCATTTTTTACTTCCTGACAACCGAACTCGCATAAAACATGCCCTGTTTTGTAAGCAGACCTACTGAACTGCACCTATCTTCCTCACATCTTGGACTGGATATTGTTTTTTCTCTTCAGTGCACAATTTAACGGAGGCGTAACTTTAGAAAAAAACTGACTTTCCCTTCGTTTATTCTGAGGGCCACAACTGGTGGGCATAAAAACAGCAAATATCAGGGTTAAAAATAGTGGCGCTGATGTATGTAGCCGGAAATATTATCCGTGAAAACCCACCTGAGAGCATTTGTGGATAAGCTTGGGATTATGTTTATAAATGCGCCATTATTAAACTTTCCTGAAGGTGATTGACTCCTCGACAATGTTTCATGATTTCCGGCGCACACTGTGGATGCGTCTCTACGAAATTTTAGATCGCACGCTATGGGCACAGGGCTATTCCTAGGATTTATTGATTCCATAAAATGGTGTAGGCTGGGCAGGAAACTTGACCCAAATCTGACCAAATTCCCGGCTTCCGATGGGACTTCGTAGCTCTGGTGGTTAGAGCGCTGGTTGTACTCAAGACTTGCCCTTACTGTCGTGGGTTCTAATCCTACCGAGGTCGCCGAGTTTGTAACAATTGAGTTAAATAAATTATTCCAGTCGCCTTTTGCCGCTGTCCTGGTAGGATGGATCTTACTTTCAGAACCCTTCTCATTTTAGCCGCTTTTACTCTTTCCTCTGAGTAGGTGCGTACAACTGGTAGGGAGATTTACCTTTTTCTTGCTGTATTTTCGGTACGGTTTGGAAGAAATTTACCTCGTAGCAGAAATGACTATCTCGGTGCACACGAACGTACCCCCCCCCCTCCCCCCGATGTACTGCTTCCTGTATCTGTATTCTGCGATCTCACACTGTTCTCCACAGGCATGTACTATTTGTCTATTATTCTTTTAGCCGCATACCGCTGGGAGAGTACTACCCGATGGTGTCTTCCACGGCTGCTCGTAGCGGTTTCCGTCTGGTCTTCGCAAAGTCTTATGCCATCAGCCTCCAACTGCTCACATGCCTTTCGCTTCAAGGGGCTGTCACTACACCTTCAGTCATTTTTGATCTGCCGGGTTTTCCGCCAGGTCTTCAGGTCAGTTTAATAGTTCCCGCGTCGATGACACCTTTAGTCCGACCGATGCAGCAACGTTGTTGACAGGTTTTTCTAAACGAACTTTCCAGCATGCTAGTCTGAATCGACTCGGGTCAGCGGTGGTAGGGCGCCGTGCTGCTGACTCGGTCGTTGAGCTTTATTTGTGTGCACGTAGCAATGTTTGCGATCATGGGGTTATGAGGGGCTGAATAAACGGATGTGTAAGCCGGAACCCTGGGGGATGGGTGGTTTGCTTTTGTGAGCCACTGTGTCCGAGTCCGCTGCCTGGGCGTCCTGCCTCTGTCTGGCCAGCGGGCCCAGATGGGGAGCAGGAGCAAGAAAGAATGCGGCAGATGCTGCGCAAGTCTTGTATCACTATAAACTAATTCATGCCCGAGTCACTGCGCTAAGTTCACCCGCCTGTGGAGCATACGGTAGACAGTCGTTTGCAACGATCGAATTGGCATAAGCGGAAACCAGCTGCTAGTTCGGTCTTTCAGTCGTCTTTGTTGGCTTTCATTCGTAAGGCTCCAGCTGCTCAGTAACTGAGAGAGAGAGAGAAGGCTTTATTTTGAAAGTATGATTCCAAAGTTTTCAGCAATAAGTCTTCCATTCACCGTGAATAAGATCGGACACAAAAGGTACAGAACACCGGAAGATCACAAACCAATGTCCGAAGACACCCTGCATCGCCAAATTTAGGTCGAATTGGACTTCCTTCAAAACAGCGCCGGTGCCATGCAATGATGTTCTCATTATTACAGTTCGAATAAACAAATGGGGTTAAAATCGGTATATAACGGGCGAACTAGGCCAACCGATGTACACCTAAGAAAATTTACATGCGTATGGAGAGCAGAAAGATGGTGGCTTAATCTCAAAAGCCATCTTAGGCAGTACGACGGA
Source organism: Schistocephalus solidus (assembly GCA_017591395.1). Lineage (NCBI taxonomy): Eukaryota > Metazoa > Platyhelminthes > Cestoda > Diphyllobothriidea > Diphyllobothriidae > Schistocephalus > Schistocephalus solidus. The sequence continues at coordinate 38,994 of WEDG01002863.1, read as the reverse complement.
GCGAGTAAAACCGCTGATTCCGGAACGCAGGTTAACAGGAAACACAATCGCTGGAATAAGAATTTTATTCACCCGACGTGTTGAGTCCGCACACAAACCCATAATCGCAGAAATACCAGATAAGGAGACTGGATGCAGTTGCCACAATACCACCCACTTTTCGTAATTAGCGGCTCCCGCATTCGTTGCAGATGCTTGCCCGTATCAATCCATAAAACCATAAGGGATGATAAAACTGCCATGGTTAACCAACTCGAATACTGGCAGTAAAATAATTATTGCACTAATTGCAACTGTTTTTTTTATGAACGCTGAAGCCGTTTATTTTTGCATAGGTTTTTGGAGTACAGCAACTGGATCTCAAGAATACTGTAACCTTTGTGCGTCCACTACCCTTATCTGATGTCGTCTCCTATGATTGGTTTGAGTGTGAATCCGAAGTCTCAGGCGAATAAAATCCTCAGAGCGTTGGGATGAATCACCAGTGTTGCTTCTATGATCGATATTCCTTCAGCCACCCAGTCCATATCTAGGTTCTAATTGCATTCTCCAACGCGTGAAATAGTGTTTCCGCAAGACAACTTTCGTGGATGGAGTCGGGTTCACTGTAATTAAGAACATACTAGTGCATTGTGGCAGACGCGGGATGGAACACTGTATCTAATTAACCACTGTTCCTTAATATCACGTTCAATCACCTTAACTTAGTCTTAGCGTTTTAGCCCCATTAAATTATGGTGTGAAAGAAAGGTAACCGATGTGCGCATGTACCTCGTTCTGATTCAATTCGTTCGCAGGACCCTTTTACGCAGGCACTTTTAAGTTTAAAAGGGTTGAGGGAAAGTGCAGTTCCGCTCTCTGTTTGTGCATTTCACCTTTCCGAAGGTTCGTTCATTGAACGGCACGGTGACTGCTACTGCTCTGGGAGATGAGTGGTGATTTGAGCTATAGTGAGGAAGACTTTATCTTCTTCTTCCTCTTCTTCTTTTTCTTTTTATTCCCTTTATCCTCACGCGCGTCATATTCCAAGGACAAAATTAGACCAAAACTGCTGGGGATGAACCTGGGTGCCAAGATTGATTAGTCATTCGTCCCCGTCGTTCGCGTTCCACACGTACTACTTACCGTTCCGGCTACGCTCATCTAGTTTAACCTGTCAGGTGAACCACTTATAAGTAACTGGTTGTTGCTTTACTTACAACCCCACGGAACTCTCGACAGACGTTGCATCACGTTTAGATGCTGTTATACTCTTTAATGTGCCTACCCAATCTTAGGTTGCTCATCCGCCCACTTTTTCCCAAATTTTCATTACGTCCGCCGACAAGGACACAAATTGCTCATCTACATGACAGTCTGTTGCTTTACACTGCCCCTCTCCTCCTTGTCTCCGTGTCAAACCCTCTTTTGTAGTCGATACTCAAAAACAATCTTCCTTGGCTTTTTTGCCAAGCGCGAACCTCCGCTGGTCAGCTGGAAAAGGTAGACAGCGCAGGAGTGTCGAAGACTACGGCAACCGCGGACTGCCTGGATCGTCTTTCAAGTCTCCTCTCTCGATCCCCGCGGATTCCACCCCTCCATTCTCTCCCATCTGCCACCTCCGGATCTGTTGAAGGTCACCCCGGTTCCTCCACTCCGGTTGGTGATACGACTGGTTCCCTTAGCAATTCCGCAAGGTAAGTGGTATCGGACCGCAGTCTGTCTGACGAAAGAGTGGAGTCACTAGTGCATTCCGCATCGGGTATCCTTGGTCCCCGGCTGTTGAATTGACTGTTGGATAACTTATCAGACAGTTATTTTGCATCTCTCCACTGATTAGTAGTTTTTCTCTAGATTTGTCCTGTTTTATCCTTGTTATCTATGTTTATCCGTCTCACTCGTGTAAGCTCTACTTTCGCTTTAATGCCTCCACCTCCCAACAGCCAAGATGCATCTCTACCTGAACTTTCGGCATGGCGTGTGCTGGACAACCTCCTGAAGATGGCGTCGGCTGAGGCAGCCCGCTGCCTCCCTCCATCGCCTTCCAGCTCTCGCACACTCCGACGGCGGGGATTAGAGGGTGAAGCGGGACAGGAGGAATCCTCGCATGCAAACCCCACCAAGTCGCTGCGATTGGATGGCCTGACCTCTGAGCAACAACCGCAACAGCACCAACCAGAGTCTCCTGCTTCTGTAGATATTGTTTTTACTGAGTCTGAAAATAAATCCCTCTAAAAACAACCGACCTCGATGCATCTTTTGCTTTCCGCCCCCGTGTCACCATAATTCTGCTGATTACTTTTGCTTCCGATTGGTGTGTTGGCATGTCTGTCTGCCGTCTCCCGCATGTCCTCATTCAATACCACTTGAAGAACAACGAGCTCCGTGATAGGGACTCTGTAGCTGAACTGTGTTCGAGAGTGCATGATTAAGGTGTGGACCGATTGAGCGACAAATCACCGGCTTAGATAAAGATCGAGGTTTCTGACGAAGCAGTGTGCTGCATGCCACTGCGAGTAGACTTAACAGTGAGGCAGACGATGAAACCATGCAAGTGGTAGTACGGAGCAGCGCGCTTGAGCACGGAAATCACAAATGATGCACTTGACCCACTGGTAAACATCAGTTGCCCCGATGATAGGTTCTTCTCTAGGGACTCTTCTTTAACTGATGTGGTTCTGCCGGTCGAACGGTTACCTGGTAGGAGACGTTTATCGGAGAGGACAGTTTTCATGGTGGCTCCCCTTATGCCTCCTTATAAATGTTGGTGGCGCCGGCGACTTCACCAATTATAGACGGTTTGGGTGCTGGCCGAAAATCTTTACGCTTCTGGTATCCTTGAGGATTAACTCTTCACCTTCCCAGATCTCTTCTCGTTTTCTAAATAGTTAGATTCACGCGAGCGAAGTCCGGAAAGGGAGCGCAAGTAGCATCCGGACACTTGGTGTCTTCTGAGCTCACGAACTATTTGTTCCTCCGCATTGGAAAAGCTTCTCAGCCAAAGCTCTCTTTACTCGTAACTTTGTTTTTTTAGTTGTCTTCACGTAGACTCATGCCGTCCTAGGAGCCACCTCGTCAGTCACGACCGGGCAGTTATTTCCAGCAGCGCACCCCGTGAACATCAAATTCGCACATGCCCATTTTGACTGTTTTCATCGCCTCTCTGAAGTACAGAATGCTATGTGCCCGTAGAGCTGTTCACCAGCACCGATACAGAGACCTACTATGCCGCTCGGGTATCGACTAACACTCACTGAATTGCCTAATTGAAGACTGCGAATGAAAGAGCTCATATTGACGTCGGAGGTGTCATAAAACACCCAGCCGTTTGAGCATGTTCAATTTTCTGAGGTAACGTTACTTTCCTTTGGAATGCGGAAGAGGGGAAAGGGTTCCCGAACATGGTGATGGAGAAGATTCACGTGCTAATAGATCTGGAAGCCATTTGGGCTGCGGCAGCACCAATTAAATATGTTTCAATTGTCCTATTATGCGAAGCGTTGTTCTCGACCGGAGTCGGCTGAAAGGTGCAAATTCGCAGTCTGACCTTGACAGGCAAACTTCTCTGCGCGGCTGTATTATCGACGGGTCTTGCACAAGTAACGAACTGTTTTCACCTGCTTAACGCAATTTCTGCAGGATCAAGAAGGCCCTGTACAATGACCCTGTCTTTCCGCTTATTTCCATATTGTGACCTTTTGGCGGTTTGTATGTCTGACTTTGAAACTAGAGTCGGCGCCGTGATAGATTGGGTTCATCCTCTCAGTGAAGACTAACGAACCATTCTTAAACACTCGTGCGTTATACAACGGCAGTTAGACAGTCAAACAGAATAGTAGTCACGGAAACGATTGTATGTTTTGCGTTGCCTCTCACTCCCCCCCCCCCCCCCCACGTTAAGACTACTCGGCATTTAGCTACCTCGCCCTTTCGGTTTATTTGAAAATGGATGTGTTTGATGGATTTAGCCAGGCAATGGAGCCCCGCGGCGGAGACCAAGACTGCTCGCCATCACTCGATCGACGTCACCGGCGGATTGTGCGGTCTCGTCGTCAAACCGACGAGTTCCTCCTTCCCCGACACTCGACATCGGTCGCCAGCTACTCACCGGCGACCCATGCCGTGCCTCCCTCCGGCCATTTCTATCAGCACCACCAATCAGCCCTGCGCAGCCAGAGTCAACCACCCTCAACGGAACCTAATAACTCTCCCGCATGCGACCGTCGTGGCGGCAGCGTATTCGTGGGGGACCTCTTCCAGGCCAATACCGAGTCCACAACTCATGTCGCGGCTGAATCTCCGCCACGTACAATCGTAACCTCACCCTCCTCTTCCGCTACTTCTATCTCCTCCTCCTTTCAGCGTCTCCGTACCAGCCCTCGCAGCGGCAGTAGCACCAACTTAACGACTTCTCCACACCCCGTCGGCGCGGCAGCTTCCCTCAGTCCACGCCATCGGTCGGTTTCTGCTGCCAACTCCGACTCCCACCTCTCTCGTCCGTTTGCCACCGCGACGGTGGCCAGCCTAGAGGACGGTGGTCGGGGCGAGGAGACGGAAGATGGAGACACCGATACCACCACCGTGGTAATGTCAGAGTTTCCCCTGTTGCCAACACCGTCTGGTGAACGTACAGCTGCTGCCGGAAGCTGTCTACTGCGGAGGCATCCGCCACAAACGGCGCCCACCGTGTTTCTGTCGACAACAGGTGTTGAATCGTCAGATAGGCAGGCTGTAGAAACTTCGCCTCCCTCCCCGTCCTCGCCCATCGTTCTACGCCTGCGTCCAGAGGAATCGGGCACTGTAGATGGCAGTCTTGCGGTCGATTCCGCTGCTGTATGTTTACTTGATTTATCTGCAGCCCAGTTTTTTTGTTTCAGAGAAAGGGACTGGGTGCATTGTTGTTTGTCTTACGCGCCTCGCAGTCTGTTCTTTCGCTCTAGCTGTGACAGCTGTATTCAGTTTCCAAGGGTTCACAACAGGGCTTTTATAGCGATTTGGGCAGAATTCTCAGTACCACAAATAAGTTTCATTATTAGTTGGGAGTGATGCAGTAGTGGTGTCACTAGTTGTATGAGTGTTACGAACACTAGCTGCGGTACAACGACAGTTCAACTGTCTTGACTGACGATGTCCACCGTGTGCTTCATAGCATGGTGGGCGCTCGGACTGTGACCTGTGCGTAAATTAACTTATACTGGCAGTAGACTTGTACCGCATCTACCTCGCTCCTTTGCCTCACCCACCTGGACCCGGTGTCACGACAGAGTCCATAAGATTGGAGGCGGAATCTGGTGCAGGGGCTGGTAAAACTAAACAGCCTGTCTACGCGTGCCACACACTCCCGGTCCGCGCGCAATCGACCAGGATGTCACGCAACAGGAAAGGGGGCGGCTGGGATCCTAACTGAGTGGGACTTCTATAAATACCACGTTAAGAAGGAACCAATGCACAGCCTGACGCCGTCGTGAGAGAAGAACCGAGTTACCCCGTCACTTGGCAGCCCTCCAAGCCATGGCTTTTAGCGAGCCGCGAGAAATTCAAACGCGTCCGGTTGTTTGTAGTGAAGAATGTGCGCTGAGTGCCGTGGGGAGGCAGTCCTCAGATTTTATCTCACTCTTCCCTCTCTCAGTCACCAGTCCACTGTCTGAACCGATCAACCTATCTGTTGCGGGATTGGTTTTCGTGTCTGGCAGTGTTAAGCATCCCATCTACGCGTGAAGGAGCCATTGAGCCCAACTCGCAGTCAGTCATTCAACCAGACTGACTGCGAGATCCGAGTTATTCCGCCATTCGGCAGCCTTCTAAGCCTCGAATTCCGGTGCGTCGTGGGAGATTCAATCGTGTCGGATTTATTATAGTGAAGCATACACTGATGTTTCGTGGAGATGGAATACCAGAGTCGACATCACTCCTCCCTCTCCCGTACATCAGTCGATTATCCGAGCTGTTCTGTCAACTACTGCTGAGCTCGGCCGCAGTCGATGACAGACCTAAGCAGCCCACTTTTTTCAAAGTATGCAAACTATTATTTATACTATTAATAATAATAATAATAATGGCGACAGCACTCGATAGTCAGTGCTAACTGAATTAGTACAAGTATCATTTGTTTTAAGGGATTTTTACTGATCATCCAATCAGTAACTGGGACGCGTCGGTAGCGCTCGAACCTACAATAAAAAGGGTAACGTTGTAACTACCTGAGCTACGAATCCCCAACCCTCAGCCTTGAAGTTTTCAGAGTTTAATCAAATTGCTCACCCAACCTAATGTCACGTATGTAATCTATCCGTTCAGATACAATATGATGACTGTCCAAATAGGTTTTCTTGGGTACGCAATCTAGAAACCACTGATAGCTACCAGGTCTAAGTTTAGCAGGTGTTCTCACTAAATTTGCACAAGTTTAACTGACTGATCAATAAATTGAATATATGCTCTGTTTACACTAGTGGGAAACTCACGTGCTGTTTTGGTTAATTTGCATAACATTGCAAAATTCTTTCATAAGAGTGATTGGAGGCTACTGCTTAGTGCTACGTTCAGGGACAGCACATTTTGTTGGCCGAACAGAGTGGTTTTCCGTGAAAATCTGTTTAGGCTGCAATGCATTTAAATCCACCTTGTGGAATTTTTTAGCGAATGCGCAAAGCGCTGTCTCCTTTGCTTTGTAATTTTTTTTCATAGCGTTGCTAGTCGATATTGATAAGTGTATATTTACCGGTCGTATTCAGGGCTAACTATTTAATTTGCTTGCGCAAAGTCACGCATTTATGTCAACATTTGATTCCCTTTTCCTGCATTATCATAACCCGTTTGTTCATCCAACCCTGTTTTTTCCTGTGCTCATTAGTTCCGAACAATTGACTGTGCATCTTCTTCCTCTCTTTCTTCTTGCCTCCAGAACCAGGAACCGGAGTCTGACCACGACTTCTTCCAGAGCGAATGTGATCGGCCACCTTTCCACAGCGCCGACCAGGCCTGCCGTGCCCTTCAAAAACTCAATGAACTTCGCAAGCACGTGCCTTCTCACCCCTATTTTGCTGTTAACTTGAGGAGAAAAATAATTATGCTGGTGGTGGTGGTGGTGGTGAGGATGATGATGATGATGATGATGATGACGACCAGCGGACGAACTAGTAGATGCGCCAATTTCTTGCAATGCCCCCTTTGGAATGTGGTGATGATAGCAGTAGTAGTAGTAGCAGCAACAGTAGTAATAGTAGTAGCGAAGCCCGTGCAAATCTTGCGTCTTCCCGGTTCTTGCGCACTCTGATGTCGAAGCGCAAACCAAAGTCGGTTTAGAAACAGAAAAATACGGAATTACTATAAGGTGTACTAGTCTCTGGGGCCTTCACCCCGGATGTGTGTCAAGTTCTTTCATCCTAATTATTTCAAACAGGTCTGATAACGAGTGCTTGAACTTGTCCATTTTCCTCTAATGGCCCCTTGTTAAACTCAGTCCAACCTTTTTTAAACTACAAGTGCACCGTTTCCTGTTCCCACGGGCAGTTAGTGTGACATAAATGCACCTTGGTAAAAGCGGAAAAGGCTCTTTTAATATAAAAGAATGAATAACGAACTTTGCTGTAGCAGAGGAAGTGTAGGGCCACCTGTCAAGCTAACGTGATCGGATTCGAAGTTCCCTTCTTCTTGCGACATTTTTTTCCTGAATACCATGGCACTGTGCAGCCCTCGACCTACGGACAACCTCCATATCATGTAAACCTCGCCTTAGTGAAGCACGTTCCTCTCCTTGGTTCTTGGCAGAAAATATTTCACGCACCATTACCTTCTAACGGTACAGCCACCTTGACTTTCATCTTTCCCTCGCTTTTTTGGGGGGAGAGGGGGAATCCATAACGTTGAGGTAAACTGACAGGGCAATCACACGCTCTCCTATGGCAACGGTCGAACGCGTGCCTGTCTGCTTTTCCTCGCCCTTAGGCTTAACGGCCGCACGTCTACCTACAGGTTAGGAAGGTGGTAGCAAAGCTTGCTCCTGCCTCACCGGCTCCCACTGCGCCGCGACCCTTCCCATCGTGTTTTTTTTTATAGCTACCCGCTGGGTTGTTTTTATGCTTCTTTTATCCTCCTCCATTACATCTTGTTTTGAATGTTTGCAGCAGTCCCATTCCGTCGTCTATCACTTCGTAGGTTAAACCTTTCTTGCAGTGCATTCCGGCCCTCGGCAATAGTTCGATTTCCTAGCGATCGTCTTGTGCCACACCAGGTAAAAAGCACCAGTTTGCATTAGTGGACCGTTCCAAGACCGAAACATCCCAGCTAGTTCATTCCCCCAACTCAGTCGGTGGACAGGTTTTTAAAATAAACTTCACTTTTGTCCATCCTTCCAATTACAACTTCTAAACCCGACCGGCCTAAAAGTAAAGAATATTATCCACTATCAGTCGACAGATGACATCAGTGCGTCGAAGTTTAGGACAGTGATTTGACGGACAGCATTTGGCCAAACAGTCGTGGGGGAGGATGGGACGGAGATTTATATTAGATGTCGGAAGAACCACACATGTTCCGTTTTCATCAGACTCTGTCTAAACCTCTCGAATCGGCTGTGGTCAGTGGAAATGTTAAACTGGGAATACACGGTGTTTTGGCTAGACTATTCTTCCGTACATATGCCAAAAATTGTACGCGCCCTCGGAAGACATCAGGCGTCAGGCAGTGTTTTTCGTTGATGGTGCTGGCCTTACCCATTCCGACTGGGTATATAGTCGGCCTGGCATGGCTCTGCTTACCTGTGCCCTTCTTCTCCGCCAAGTCGGGTTGCCTGAGTATGTGCGGATCTTGCAGTATTTTCCACTCCAAAGTAAGTTTAAAGCGTCTTCGCTGGAGGAAAACTCCGCGTGGCTACTCCGCTTCGTGAGGGGTCGGCGTGAATTTTAATGCACAGGACGAAAAGACGCCGAGGCCGACAAATCGCCCGCAACTCACAAAAATCCTTGAACAATTTAAGAAACCGCCACAGGCCCAAAAATAAGCGACACGGTAGAGATTAAAACGGAGAAAAAGTGCATTGAAGGTGGTAGTATTTAGATGCGTAGGCATGACAGTTTTTAATATGACGTTGAAAATTCTGAGTTAGGTCACATTTAAAGAGAACAGTCACCGACAAGATGGACATATGACAAGTAAATGACACCATGCAACAATCCTTTTCGCAATTTCTGCCTTCTCCAATTGTAAATGCCCTACTGCGTTACCCCATAAGTATTTTATTAAGTTGTAGTAGGCTGCGCTGATAACTTGACCCAAGTGTGATTAAACTCACGGCTCCTGGTGGGGTTTCGTAGCTCAATTGGCTAGAGCGTTGGCTGCACTAAAGCCTTCCCCTTGCTGGTGTTGATTCGAATCCCACCGAGGCCGCCAAGTTTTTCAAAAGTGGGTCAAATGAATTACTGAACTCTGCCCAAACCCTTAATTAATTGTATTAGGCCTCGAAGGACTCGTGTGGTATCCTTTTCGTTTCTATAACGCATGCTTTGTGGAAATAAGGCGCACAAATTCCATCTGGCCTAGACGCCAAATTTACAGACATCTGCTCGGCCATTTCGAGATTACTTTCCGAATACAGATCAAAAGAGGACCTGTTGACATTAATACTGTTTGGGTGGCATAACGTTTCCTAGATTTATAAATCGAAACCGCTGAAGTTGTGATGACTTTGGTTGCTGAACACTTACTGATTGGTTACGGGACCCACTCATCCCGTTTTGCCTTGGAGCTCACTCGAGCGCCGCCAACAGCCACACAGCGGCTAGTAGTAGAATAGGCAGATTAATATCGCCGGCAACGACTAGGGAGACTGGAATGGCCAGTTCTGGATTATAAGCCGTCATTAGCCAGCCATACTCAACCCCAGTTTGCGCACCACCCGAGGCTCGAACCCGTGACCTGCTGATTAAAATCCAACGGGACGAGTGAGTCCTTCAATTAATCAGTGAACGTAAATCAACTAATGTCAATATTCCTGATCTACACCGTCAAGAAAACGAACTTCTGATCAACATGTCGCAGGTTCAAGTCTCGGGTGGGGAACCACCTGGGGCTGGGTATGCCTGGTTGATGACGGGTCATAAGTCAGAAATGGCCATTCCACTATCCCTTGTTTTTGTCAGTAATGTTAACCTGCTGTAAGGACCTCCATCTCCTTGAAATAACTTGTATCCTTGTAATAACCACATGTAATCAGACAGAGGAGTTGACTGTCAAGTGCGCGAAGTCTGCTTAGGTAATTTTTTCTCATTTAGATGTATGCCCTGTTCTAGAGAAATACATTACAAATAAGCAGACGTGGTTTACGATAGTTTTTCGTACAAAAAATGTCAATTTTATCTGGAAAAAATACCCTTTTCATTAATAAACCATCGAGAGACATCTGCTCGTCAATTTACATGAGTTAATAAGATATTACGTGTGAGGTCTCCCTAACTGGAAATGTGGATTTCGGTTATTATCTGTCATTACTTTCTCTGAATACCGTACACATCAGTTCGATCATGAAGGGCTTGGGCTGCATATCTAATTTGAGATTATAATCTTCTGGTTCCCTGTTGTCATTTCAATAATTGTAACTCCAGAAAAGTTTTTTTGCTGGAATGACCGTATTTCCACTGAAATATACACCTTCGGTGTATGTCTCTTTTATGTACGCCTTTGACGCGAGTCTTCCATCAGGTAGGACTATATTTGACAGTCCTGATGCTGACCTCCACTGTAATGTGATGCATATTTTCTGCCAGACAGTGAATGATCTCTCAATCTTTCCGGCCTACAGACAACGTCTCCTCTGTGACGTGATTCTCAAAGCCGGCAACGTGGAGGTCCCCGCGCACAAAAACGTTCTGGCCGCCAGTTCGCCGTATTTTTACGCAATGTTCACCAGCGCGATGGCTGAGCGATGCGCTCCCGTAGTGAACATCGGTAATGTGGACGGTGCGGCGCTTGCCCAGCTAATTGACTTCATTTACACCGCCGGTCAGTCTTCATAGCACCCTTTTCTCGCATACAGTAGGTGTGCTATCTCATGAAATGTTAACCAGAATGCTGAAATGACGTGTAGTCGATTAGAAAAGTTTACATAAGTTAGCTTGTAATATTACTTATCACGCAGCATAATCGCAAGATATTTCATTCACGTCAGAATGCCGGCCTTTCAGTGAACTTCGTGCTGGTCGCCTACAAAAAAGTACGGCGTAAATAATACTGCTTATGTGACCTTTCCAATTTCAATATATTTAATAGAAAGCATGCACAAACGTTTTCTTTCTTGAACTCAGTTGGTAGCAAATTACGTCTTCTTCATTTTTTTTCGAAAAAATAATCTTACGGTTTAAAACACTGTTCAATTCCCGAATAATTTTAAACCCGATCTGCTGTTACACCTTCCCTCAGGATTTCCAATCGACAACTTGTGTATGTGTCGCGTACGGAAAATCATACATTTCTAAAATTTGTTAAGAAAGTGACATATAGGGCTCAAAAAATGTTCCAGTGGATTTTAACAATGTTGTATACTTTACAAGCAGCATTAATAAAAAAAGCAAATATGATGTTTAATGAATGAACATGTCAGGGTCTCAAAAATATTGTAATTAGAAACTTGTTTTAAACCAAAAACTACCCTTCTTTCGATTATAAAATTCGAACAAGTCAATGAGACAAAGTCCGCCCTCGGTGTAGTTTCGCAGGGGGTCAGAAAGAGGTCGTTGAAAAAACTGACTGAAAGATCTCAGGATTATACTGTACGATACTTAATATAGCAACCCTATGTAAGTTATATTTTCAAACCAAAGTCACATTTTAGCATTTTGATTAACATATAATGAACTGGCACATCTGCTGTACTTTCTTTTTTGTACTTTGACCGCCTCTGGCAGCGAGGTTCACCCCCCCCCCCTCCCCCCCGTCTTTTGAGGTGGTTACTTTAGCAAGACTTTGTCTGTCATTTAGCAGACATGAGCTGCAGGATCTTCTATATTCTCACATTCACCGCGTTCCAATCGCAACACAAGATCCGCACGACTCAACACTGGTGTTGCCGCATTGACTTGCAAAATTAAATAACCCATCAACTGGCACCACACATGACCTGGTCCCCGACTTCACACGTCCCATGCTTCAATGAGGTGTTCTTACTTTGCATACAAGCGTTACTGCCATAACGAGGGGGGGGGGGGAGGATCGTTGCGACTTGTCTCTCCTTCCAACGTAGAACCGGGTTAGACCCTCAGTTGGCATCCTTCCAAGCGACGATTTCTCTCAAGTCCTATTAGTTTAAAAACGCGAGTAAGCTTGTCTATAGGGAGGAAGCTGAGCGCTGGGTCCCAACTGGATTGTCTGCTGCATTCTCGTCTATTCAGTGGTCTGTCAGAGACAGGCCGACTGTTAGAGGTATTTGTGCACAGCTGCTGACATGGACTCAGTCAGCACAGCCCGCCTGAAGCGCGCCGTGCACTAGTGCGATCCTTATTTCGACCCAGGGAAAAAGGGCGTTGCCCCTCTAGTGAGTTAGGTTTTAATTTACCATAAAAACCACAAACACCTGTCGGTAAGTGTGACCGTGGTGCATTACGACAGCAACCTACCTGGAAACGCAAAGTTTGCATTCTTTGCAATTACTATTAAAGCCGGATGGTTTTTTACTACTCATTGGTGTCTCTTATTTGATCCGAGAAAAGGAAAGTGGGGAACTAAGGGTGCCAAGTGATGTGACTGGTTGCCTTATGACTCTTTTATTCCCTCACGCAGTGATGTGCCTCGTCACCCTCCTCCCCCCCCCTATTCTCCGTTTCCTTGCAGAAGTCGTGGTTACCGAGGAGACTGTTCAGACCCTCCTCCCTGCGGCCAACCTCCTGCAGTTAAACAGTGTTCGCGAAGCCTGTTGCGAATTTCTTCAGTGCCAACTTCATCCAAGTAACTGCCTGGGTATCCAACGCTTCGCTGACATGCACGACTGCTCTGAACTCCTGCTCTACAGTCGTCGTTTCACTGAACAGCACTTTGGGTGCGTCGGCTTGTTTGTCTCCGATGGCACGGCTGCTTTGTCCATAGAATGTTCTATGCACCAGGACTAGAATGTAATGCCCTAAATAGGGTCGTAATGCCGACATGCATTGAACAGAATGTCAACTGGTAGGACATTCCAGCCAGACGGCTGCTGTCCCAAGCTTGATTGGCGATTTATTCTACCATCTTCTTTCGTTGTAGCGCGACAAGATTGATACCACTCGCAGGTCGCCCACGCACCTGCAAAAGGTTAAGCAGCTGGTTTTTAAAAAGTTAGGAATATTCTAAGGTTAAAGTAGGCCAATCCATGTAGCCCTAAATCTCAGGCTTGAATTAATGCAAAATAAATGTAACATGAGGTTGTACTGCCGCGCAGCAAAGGTGGGGACTTAAGGTAATCGTAGGCGGGGAGGCGACCAATACCCCCGTGTCCTAAACTGCCACAGCAACCACCCCACTTTGCACAAGTGCAGCTGCCCGAGAATCCCTCTACCATCGCATTTAAAGGTATTAAAAGGAGCCGGACAACGGAAACCTCGAAGTACACTATAACAAAGATTATTTAAAGCTAGTGGATATCCCCGGCTCTTTTCTCCAGGCAAAATGCAACAAGACAAGCTAATTCCTAAGGCTACAGCCGCTGCACAGTGCTCGGATGAGTAGCAGGTAGGGTTAGCCTCCAACAGCGGTGTGCTGTCAATACTGCCATTATTCACTTGATAGATACCACTTTGACTTTGATATGTATTCAAGAATCCGTCTTCTACCTGGCATCGCACAGTCTACTCTCGGCGCACACAATGTTAGCACGCGTTCTCACTTCTAGGTCATCTGTTTACGTTGGTAGAACTTCCGGCACCTGGGATCCATATGCATGCGTTCGATGACAAAATGCTGCCCTGCTTTGACTAAGACATATGGAAAGCCATTAACCTTTATAGGTTTCTTTATCCCCTGTAAGCACGCTCTAGTTACGGGGTTGTGCGAGCGTGTCCAAATGCCGGACTGTGCCCTGATGGTAGTCAGTCCCTTGGTAACGAGACGGCATACTCGCTGGTGCGTGGGCAGGAGCGTCGTGCACCCCTTTGTGTCTCACAGACAGCTATTGGTGTGCTTTTCCATCATGCGGCGCCCTTCTTCCGATCATTTCGATCCACGAAAATGTAGGCATGAGAACTAAGGCAGAAGAGACGTTGTTTCGCCACTATCCGTGTGGGGGTAGGTGACTGATCCAACCTAGGCGTTTTGCAACAGCACAAGTGCAGAAGTGGAATTGTGGCAGACGGGGCGGTGTGGTCTATGGGATCAGTGTGTTCACCTAGATTCCACAACGGCCACAACGAATGCCTGACGCCGCAGATATAACAGCAGCCGTGGTATTTTTGCTCTCATGTATAATTACGTGGGACTGCGGTGGTGAGGAAGATGTTTGGAGGCGTACCTCGCTTGCTGGCATTGACTCACCGGCTGATAATCCGCGTTGCTGCGTCTGTAAAGGGCGCATCGTGGGCGTCGTCACCTGCGCTGTGTGTCAGCCGGACAGTATTGTAAAATTTGGGCTGTTCAGTTTCTGTTCGAGTTAACTTTCGCGTCTCGCACGTCCTCTTCCAGTTTTAGGTATACCACCCTCGTGTGCGCAGTCGCCTCGGCGCACTTACTACAGGCATCATCTTCAAGACTACCTGCCGTGGAAATCCGGGCGACTGTCGTTTCCTAGTTTACTTTGGGCACCTGTATGGCCCTTGAGTGTTTTATAAGTATTCGATTTCAATACTCTGACCTTTTCAATGTAGACTGTACTCAAGGGATCGTGGCGTCCTGTATTCATTCGACTGTTCTTCCAAGTGAAAGCTGGAAAAGTTCCTGCGGTCTTTAGCCCTCCCCCCCCCCCCGGTTGCTACCGCCCCCACAGTAATCCGGGTCTCAGAGTTTGGTAAAAACACACACAGGTCATTTGAGCTTATTTGATTCTTTGAGAACTCGAACTTCGGTTGTATCATCTTTAATTAGTCCTCGTGTGACATGTGGTGCAGGGTTTTGCGGCCTAGTTTACTATCTACAGCCGCGTGTTTGCCGCCAATTCTCTCGATGTGTGACCTCCGTTGCCTGTTATTCGGTTTGGTTAAAGTAGACCTGGCGACCTATGGACAGACTGCATTTCGGTTTTTTATCGGCATTCTAACGTAACCTGTCCAATTGGATACCTGATGGGAATCAAAACAGATCAGGGGTATACTGGTTTGTCCTAGGATTGTAATGTCTCGCTTAGTCGATAGCGCCGGATCGAAACAAATGAAACTGGTGTCCAGTTGACCCAGCCCTGTCAATCACCGGGCTCAAAAAATATCGAGCACATGTCGAATTTTCTAATTTGCGGGTCTTCGCAGGGTACAATCGCTTTCATTTCACAAGATATAGCTGCCGCAGTGCAGGTACTAGCTAAAAGCTCAGACACATGTTTAGTTGATATTTATGTTACTAACTGATACAACTGCGAGAATAAAGGCTCAGCCAGTGGGTTTCCTAGCGTTTTACATGTGCTTTCTGCTGTATGCTTCAGTTTCAACGATGCCCTTATACGTTCCTCAGAATTTACTGCACGAAATTCAGAGCAAAATGTGTTAAGTCTCGATTCGAAAGTTAATATGAATATTTAAGTTGACATTCTACTGCGGAATAACCGCGCAATATTACCGAGCTGCCAACGGACCGTCAGAAGTACACAGGTAATAGCGAAAAGATCAAGCACGCGTGTTTTACTAATATTTTGCCCCTGCATAATGCAGTTGCGAGGAGCTCGACTCATCAGTAGGTTCCCAAGCGATCCCCATACGCTTTCTTCCAATGGAGTTTTCTCCAAGTTCGTGCATTCAGAGGAAATTAAAGAGGACCTCGTTTAATTCGGTTTATGTGACTAACCTCGTCTTATTATGGGCCCTGCTCGAATAGCCCGCGAAGACTTCCCTTGGACTAGTCGATTTGGACAAAACCGGGCTTGAATCCGCGCCGTGCATGACTGTAGAAAACTGCAGCCAGACGAACCCAGTTGTCTTACCTAACGATCTATTTGGGTTAAGAAGTCAATGGGCAAACATATGGTTACGGAAATTCATTATCGAGCCACTAAAATTCCATGGATAATGAACTCGTTAGCAATGGACATGGTTTATGTGTGCCCTGGGGAAAGGGTTAGTCGTAATCGTTCCCACGTCGCCTGCATGACGGAGTCAGCGTGCTGAGGATGGTGGAGTTCGGGGTAGGGTTTGAGTGCTGTCTGTATATCAAACACGCGATGTGCTTGTGACTGTTATCAGGAGGTTGGTGCTGCGTGCGATCACCACCTGGAGTCAACCAGCACAGCGTTGGTTTCATTATCCGTATCGCCACGGTCTCGGCTGTTGCTAGCACCCGTTGGTGTAGGCATTTAGAGAAGTTGACTGCTGTACAGAAAACAGCCTGAAAGGCTTTTTTAGTGTCGAGTTGGGGATTCGTATCGATAAAATGTGCGGGGATTGAATGTGAAATTGATCGATTTGGCCTTTTACCTGGCCAGGTAGGTACGATTTCACGGACCCTCTTTTCCAGCCGCCTCGTTGTACGGTCAATTTTTTTCACTCCGCAGGAGAAAGTGAATGAATAAATACTCGATATAGCTTGCACCGGCAGTTGGTCTTTACTCCACAAATGTTTGCAAAGAATACGCACAGGTACGTTGCGCGAAAGGCACTTATCATAGATGGCCTTAGACGTCGTCTTTCTAATTTGCTTGCTGCGTCTCCTAACAGCCAGTCTTAGAAATAAATTGTAACCGTAGACTTTTTTTCCCGCTCCCTGCTATTCCGAAGAAGGAATCCTTCTGGATAACGTTTTCGCGGATCGTGTTCTGCAGCTGCTGGAGCTCTGTTTCAACAGTTTCAGGAGGGCAGAGGCGTCAAACTGGACTAAATTTCGTTTTAGATTAAAGGGAAAAATAACTATATTCTTCCGCCCGGGTTTTTTCCGCAATACCTTGCGTTGGACACACCCATTCTCTTGTCTATGCAGAAGGACATTGATAAAGGCATTTTCGTTATTTGCCTCAATCTCTGCGGTAAACCTTAGCGAGGGGTGCACCTTGTTGAACTTCTGAACTAGGCCATCGATTTCGGTGGTACGACTTTTCAGGCAGAAGATATTGTGCAAGTACCGACCGTATAATTCAAGTTTATTGATGGTATTTCTTAGACTCTTTTGCTCGACCTTGCCCATGAAGATATTTTCGAGAAACGGTCCAAGCCATGAACGTATCGCCACACCGTCCCTTTGTCTGTATAGCTGACCGTTGCAGAGAAGCTGAACATTCTGTGTGCATCATTTAAGTAGTTCTTTTAGGGCTTCCACTATCATGCCTATGTGGTATTTTGTTTTCTGGATAAATTTGCATGTGTACAGTATATTTCCTATCTCATGAAATGTCGATCGAAATTCTGATATGTTTTTTGATTCGAACAAAGTCACATAATTAGGGTTGTCGTATTGCTTAACGTGCAGCCTAATCGCAAGATATTTTAGCCAGATCAGGATGACGGCTTTTGAAAGAGCTTCTTATTGCCTGACTGACTTTGTAAAAAATAGCTGCTTAAGTAGCATATATTTTTCTCTGGTTTTTACTGTCCCTATAAATTCAAATATCTTTTATAGAATATTTGCACAAAATGTTATTCCTTATACTCTTTTGGTTGAAAATGTTTTCAAATTTTATACTTGAAGAAAGGGTAATTTGCGGTTTTAAACAAAAATTTTGAATTACCAAACAATTTTGAACCCTACCGGCCATTACACTTGCATTCAAAGTTTCCAAAGTACATACTGTATGTATTCTGTGTAAGGAAAATCACTCATTGATCTACGCGATGACGAAGAGGTCACACATCTCTCATACTATATGTGGATCATGTCGTATACATTATAGGCAACTTGACGGATAAACACTTAACGGTCCTAAAAATGTCATCATTAGAAACAGTTTAAAACGGACAGCTGCCCTTTCTTCAAGTATAAAATTTGAAGAAGACGCAATTTGCTACCACAGGATTAGAAGGAATATTTTTATGCATATTTTGTAAAAAAATGTTTGAATTTATAAGAACAGTGAAAATCAGTGACAAATGCATGCTAATTAAGTAGCAATTCTTTACAGAATGCACTTTTTGCAGGTGGTCGCAAAGAAGCTCGTTCAAAAGCAGACTGAAATATTTTGGGATTTGGCTGCAAGATAATCAGTATAACATTCCTACTTAAGTAATTTGTTCAAAACGAAAAAAATTTTCAGGATTTCGGTTGACATTTCATGAGACAGGGAATTAACTGTAGTTTATTGTTTCCACTACATGGGCGTTAGGTTACTAAATGCAACTCAATATTCTCTGCAAGCGGTCTATAAAGGGATTCAGACATTATTGGGCATCTTTCATGAGTTCCCATATTACTTTTTTTCAAACTAATTGTTATGCCTTTGCTCGTGTTAATGATTACGCAACCCTCCTAGTGAAAATGTAGCAGACCGCTGTGAATTAGTTAATAGAAAATTATGTTCCACGATTGATAATGCGGTTTAAACCTCATTTGAATTTTATTTAATCGCCAAAAGCATACTTAGGCAGCACTCGTCTGATCGCTGTCTCCTACCCTCGACTTGTTCGAATCGCTGACTTTTTTGGCTTTTGCAGTGAGGTCCTTGAGCAGGGCGATGAGTTTATCAACCTCTCAAAGGACCAGCTTATCCAGCTAATTGCCAATGACCACATTCGTGTTGCCGAAGAGCAGGTATTTGAAGCCGTCCTCCGATGGATACGCCACCGACCAGAGACGAGACAAGCAGATGCTGCTGAGGTTTGCAGTCATGTTCGTTTCGCCCTGCTACCGAGGGACTACCTGGTACGGCTGAGCCAGTCAGACGCCTTCCTCTTTCAGAACCCCTGGTGTAAGGACTATCTGCTGGAAGCTATGGGCTATCACTTGCTGCCGTGGGAGCACAAACGACGCGTGACATCTGAACGCATGAAACCCCGGACGCCCGTTGGCTTGCCTAAGGTTATACCCCAGTCATTTTTAAGTTCATCGTCTACACCAGTCGCAAACTTTAGGGTATCGTTTTTCATACTGGCCTTACTTGCGCTTCTCTCGAGTAGAACTGCCAAAAATTGCCAGCTTTTCCACTTTCAGCCCTCGGTTCACCCATCACCAGGATGAAATACAGGCTGGTTTTTGTACTCCAGCCTAGCGCTCTAGCAGGTGTCTGCTGCCGGTCTATAATAAACCGTAAATGATCATTCCAGTTTCCGTTTTCTCAGCTGAAAAGAATTGTAGAGCGTTTAGCTACTCATGACTGAGACTGTCTGTCACAGCACTAGACAAGGACTACCAGGTTTACCCTCGGACTCGTACCTTGCCCTGCCACAATGGGACCAGTTCGTGGCTTCTACTCTGGTTTGTTCGTAGAGTTGGAGCCTTTGGATCAACTGGTGGGACGTTTGTGTCAATCATTAGCTGGACACGGCCCTCAACTCTCGGTTTTTACCGAGCGTTGGTACATAAGTACCAAAAGTGCTCATTCTAGTTTCCTCCGTCTGTGCCAACATTATTTCGGGATTAACTCCCCCTCCAGTCGCATTTTACATCGTGTTAAAATGCTGGAAAAAGATAGAATCATTAAGGCATTTAAGTGCACACAGCGTGACTACTACTTCAAACTCCCTTCCCCCCGTGTGTCTGCTGCAGACCCTGATTGTGCTCGGTGGACAGGCGCCCAAAGCTATCCGCTCTGTGGAATGGTACGACTTCCGTACCGACTCCTGGACCTCTGCCGCCGCCGCCACTGTCGGCTCTTCTAACTCCCCGGCAGGAACCTTGGTGGTGCCAACCGGCAGCGGCCAGGTCCGTCCACTGAAAGCGCCTAACGCTACTCCACCGTCTCCCAATCGGGCGCGTTTCCCCCCTGGTCCGTCGGTGCCGGCACCGACGCCCATGATTGCTGACCTGCCTAGCCGTCGATGTCGTTGTGGCGTGGCTGTTGTTGGCGGTCTACTCTATGTGATAGGTGGATTCAATGGAGCCCTGCGAGTGCGCTCCGTGGACATCTACGATCCAGTGCGTAAGGCCTGGCGATTTGGACCGAACATGGAATACCGTCGGTCGACTCTGGGAGTGGCTGTCCTAGATGGCATCATCTACGCTGTGGGCGGCTTCGATGGGACAAAAGGTACTTCGCCTTTCTGATATTGGTTTTATCAGGTTCTCGCTTGAAACCTCGTGGGCAATGACGTATAAATAAGTTCAACCCTTTGTATGAATATTTGTTATGCTGTCTTTGCTTCGAAAGTTGTGATTCATCTAGGACAAGCAAAATGCTAACTGATATTTCGCTCTGGAGGCTGTATGAGTTCTCTGCAAAGCTTGTTGGTCGTCACCCAGCAACTGTATTGTCTATTGCTTATCTTTAGAGGTTCGTAGTCTAGTCCACGTCAGCCATCGTCTCACCTCCAGGACAGCCGACTAAGTCTGGCAGTTTAAATAAGTGCCCATTGTTCGGAAAAGTTGAAGACAAGTGACCACCAAAACTGATTTAATTTACATTTTTGCTACCTTTTTACCATCCCTACGTAAATGGAACGGCTTTGGGCGAAGTTACCCCTCCAAGTTCATTACTTCGTAGACACGTACCGCCTCCATACAGAAAGTCACTTAGTCTTTAATCCTAAACCGCGATTCTCTTTGTACCCCCGGGTATCCGGATAGGTTTGTGAAGGGCTTTAATGTTGAAGAACTCATTTTTTTCGAATAATTACCGCCAGCTTAAACTCTCAGAAAAGGGCGCTTGTGTGTTTTCTCGGTAATATTTACCGATTATTGATTGTGGTTTGCACTGCAATTGCGTGTGCGGCCTTTAGGTCTGAGTTCCAAGACAAAACGAGGTGCCTTATTATGTTTTTCAGTTAGCACATGGGTGGCTCGTGCCAGTCAAACGCTTGGCCTTCATCCAGTGTGGAATTAGCGACTTGGGTGGATGGGCACGAGTGTCTGATACAAATCCATCAACGGACACGGTACCACGCCGTCGGACCACTGTGAGCTAGACGGCACTACCCCTTCCTGATGAATTGGCGCTCACCGATCAAGTTACGGAACGTGTTTGTTCCGTTGTGCCTTGGGGCTCTATTTAGAGCCCACGTAGGCAGTCGCATAGCGATTAGTCATTTAAACATATGATTGAGCACCGACAAAGACAAGGGAGACCGGAATGGCCATTTCTGGCTTATTAGCCGTCATCAGCCATTCATGCCAAATCCCAAGGGTGGACAAACTGGGTTTCGAACCCGCAACCTTGTCGTTATGCGACTGCCTGCATGGGCTCTAGATTGAGCCCCAAGGCACAGCGGAACAAGCATATTCCGTAACTTGATCAGTGAACACCACTTCATCATTGATAGTCCCAATCACAACCGACAGGACAACGAGCCTGTGGCTCATCGGTAGAGCGTTCGACCCAATGGTCAAATTTCGCGGGTTCGAATCCCACCTGGTTCACACTTGGGATTGGGTATGACTGGCTGATGAGGGCTTATAAGCCAGAAATGACCATTCCGGTCTCCCTTTTCTTTTTCGGTACTCCATCATACAAACACTCCATTCCTGTTTTGACTAAAAAAATCCCACTTATTGTTGCACTCACACAGTCACTGATGATGGACTCGCGTACGCGTCAAAAGACTAGGACTAATAAACCTACTGTTCCATTGATCGTGCTTTCGACTTCGTTCAGTGCAATCAAATCCTGCGTGAGCAACCACTAAATCTTCAGGCGATTGCTATACCTCATCATCTGTGCCAAGTGTAAGATCGCGGAGCCTGCTTGCTTTGCGACTAGATTTTTCTGAAAGTTCAGACTAGTAAACCTACTGTTCGAGGGATCGCGCCTTCAGCTTCTGTTCGTCAAGACCCTTGGACTTTCATATTCGCGTCTTTTCGTTGATTTCAGTCAAATAGACTCATGGAACCTACCCAATTCATTCTTCCCGATGGCTTCGAGGCGATCGGAGGTGGGCGTGAGCTCAGGGGCTGACACACCCATATGGCCTGTCTTCGTGTGTGTCACCTGACACCTGATTCTAAACTGCACCCTAAGCAAGCTTCAGAGGAACAGAGGGTCTTGGCTATTACAGACCTAAAAGGCCTCATTAAGAAAAGCTTGTTGTACTCCGATTCTCAGTGCGGACGGAGACTGTGTCAGCACATCACCACCTTCAACGTGTCGGGGTAGTTTAAAATCGCGTCAAGCTTATTACTGTGAGCAATTGCAACTCGATATCGATTTGATTCTCGTTCCCTTCTTCCATGCACAAATGGTTCATCGGTACCTGTTGGGGAAATGAGATTGGTCGCCGTGTATGACGTAGTGTAAGTGTCCGTCTGACGCCTACCAATGCACGTATAACATTTAATGACTCAGGTAGATTCGACATAGCCTCACTAATCACGCCATGAGATGGCGTGATTCCTTTTTTTGTCTAGCATAACGGTGGTAGCGCCGCCGCCCATTCGGATGCTAGAGTTTGACGAATAAGCAACCTCAAATAATCATGCGCGTTGTTACCGTGATGTGGATGATTGAGGTATTGTACATACAAACACCGCTCTTTCACAGTGTCGCATTTACCATTTACTCTATTTTCAGTAGTTTGCTACTTCTATATCGGCAATTTTGACGGAATTCGGAAACTAAACTTTGCGTAGAGGAATAGCACCGTTCTAAGTGCTCCTTCATGCCCTCTTATTCAGGATTTTCCTCTGTGGAAGCCTTTGACCCCTGGGTCGGAAGCTGGCGATGCGTTGCTTCTATGGCCGTCTGCCGATCTTCCGTCGGCGTTGGTGTACTAAATGGCAAGCTTTACGCAGTCGGCGGTTACGACGGAACAGCGCGGCGATGTCTCGCTAGCGTCGAGTGCTATGATCCCTCAGCCGACAAGTGGAGCCCTGTGGCGGACATGAATCACCGACGCAGCGGCCCGGCAGTCGCTGAAATGGGTGGCCGACTGTACGCCGTAGGTGGACATGATGGATTGTTGGTGCGAAATAGTGTCGAGTACTACGAACCGGAGGCGGGAATCTGGTGCAGTGTAGCTGACATGCACTTCTGCAGACGTAATGCAGGTAGGTGATCGTCTGTTGCGCACCCTTATCTTCAATGTTACTCGGGCCAAAAAAAAAATTTCTGATGACAGAATTCACAATCGAGCAAGGTTTACTGAAAACTGCCTTAAATCAACCCGTATACCGGGTTATCTTTTGATTGTCTTCAATTTTTTGGTAATTCGAATTGAGAATTCCTCGTAGTTACTATGGCAGTATACAGCCCAGTTGGTTTGCTTACGGACGCTAAGTTTTTCTTTTAAAAACTAAAATATTTTGCCTAGACAGTCATTATTGATCAACTGCTTCTTTATAAATTGTTGTTTATTCTTTGAGTCATTAAGATTAATGCCCAGTCCTAGAGCCCCTTATGAAGGCGTACGATATACGTTTTCTTAACTACTACTCATATTTGTGTTAGTAAGCAGGTTGTCTATATTTGTATTTAGGTCTTGTTGCCCACAATGGATTGCTGTACGTTGTCGGTGGAGACGATGGCTCGTCAAATTTGGCCTCTATGGAAACCTATGATCCACACGTGAACACGTGGAGCCTCCTTCCCAGTCAAATGCATACAGGAAGATGTTACGCCGCTGTAACAGTCTACGATTGGAACGTTGTATGATCTCTCCATTGGCCCCTTTCATTCCTTGGCCGGGACTCAATCAGAAGTATTAACATTATCTAACTTTTTTCACGTGTTTTCGCCTTGGTCTGATTTTTCTACCCGGAATACCAAACCTAAAGCATCTTGGTTGCCTGACTTAAAGGGCGTTCAAAAGGTTTCGGGCGTCACAACAACAAAAAAGGGGAGCGCCTCGGATCCCAGCTGAGTGGGAGTGCCATTAAGGCTACATTAAGAAGGAGCCATTGCAGTCTGACTCTCAGTCCGGGGGACCAAGTTATCCCGGCATTTGGCAGCCTTCCAAGCCACGGCTTTTAACGCACCGTGATAGCTTCAAGCGCGTCAGATTGTTTATATTGAGGAATATGCGCTGAGAGGGTCGATCTCACATAGTATCAGGCCGCCGTCCGAGTCGGTCAGTTATCTGCTGCGGAAATGAGCGCAGTGGCTGGCGAACTACAGCGCGATATGGCCCTCTTAGAAGTAACACCAATATTACCAAAACCAGGGGGTAAGAAAGAGCCACTGCAATTTGACTCCCAGTCCACTGGAACAGAGAGTGAGGTAGGTGAAGCGCACTGTGGACATTGTCTGACTACGACGGTCGAGTTGTTGGTGGTGGCGCCAGTCAGAACAGCAAATCTTGTCAGTTTAGAGCTTATTGAGCAGGCAGCTTTTCGAATTTCAAATGAACAGCAGGATGGTAGGATCGCCCTATGACTCAGAATCGTACATCACAACCTCTAGTCTCATGCGCACGTTGACCAGAAACCTGCTATTTTATCGAGGACGTTAAGGTTAATCGCCACTGAGAAGGGTATTCGGGATTAACCGTAAAAACCTCCAGCGGGCGCTCTGGTTCAGATCACGTGATGGCAGTGTGCGATGCTCTATATAACTTTACTTACCCTGCCACAGGGTAGTTACACAGGTGTACAGCGAATAATGAAACATCGCTACGAACAGGGAGATGAGAGGCACGTACATTCACACTGTAAAGGGAGTCAAACGACCCAAAATCGTAGCGTTTATTGAGTGTGTTGGATTTTTCAGCCGCCCCATCGTTATCTTTCAGGCAAATAAATGTTTGCTTTGTATTCAAAGGCCTCGGTTTTATCGGCCATTACAGCTTTTTTGGGGGATTCGCCTCGGAGGATCGCGTCCCGTAGCCAGATCCAGCCCGTTGTGGTTGGTGAAATGGAGCTCGTATCAGTAAAGAAATTCAAGAGGTTCTAGCACGTAAAAATTCATTATTAAAAAAGAATTAGTAGAGGATTTTAGCAGCTTTGAATAATTCCTTTGACCCATTTGTGAAAAACTCAGTGGATTCGAAAAACTCAGGGATTCGAACCCACGCCAGCAAGGGGAAGGCATTAGTACAGCCAACGCTATAGCTAACTGAGTTACGAGGCCTCACTGGGAGCTTGGGCAGTCAGCTTACTGGGGCAGAATTGGTGGATTCAATACGCTGCAGTAGGCTGGGCGGGTAAATTCACCCAAGTTTGAGCAAACTCACGGCTCCCGGTGGGGCCTCATTGCTCAGTTGGCTAGAGCGTTGGCTGTACTTGCTGGCGTGAGTTCCAATCCCACCGAGGCCGCTGATTTTTGTACAAGTGGGTCAAAGGAATTATTCAAATCTTCCAAATCCTCTACTAATTAATTTTGCCTGGTAGTCATCTGGTGGATTCTAGATTGATTACTTAGGAAATCCTGCTTGGGCAGTCAGCTTACTGTATCACATTGGTGGATTCAATACGTTGCAGTAGGCTGGATGGGTAAATTCACCCAAGTTTGATTAAACTCACGGCTCCCGATGGGGCCTCGTAGCTCAGTCGTAAAGAGCGTTGGCTGTACTAAAGCCTTACCCTTGCTGGCGTGGGTTAGAATGCCACCGAGGCCGCCGAGTTTTCCATAAGTGCGTCAAAGGAACAAATCATTACCATGTTGATCTGTCCGCAGTGTTTGTGTCAGTTGGATGATAGGAGAACTGCGGTGTGGTAGTTTGTCAGTCGTGATTGACAAGTGCCAACGCTATACAGATGACAGCGCACTAGCTTTTTGAATTATACAAGGTAAGACTTTCGCTGCGTTATTCATAGTCTGCGCTTATTCCGACCATTCAAATGGAAACCCGGAGCCAAGTCGCGCGGAGATAAGTTCCAATGCAATAATTTATAGAGTTTTGTGTCTTTTCCACGTAATAGATGCTACTACCAACAAAACCAGACCTTCTGCGTTTGAGGAGTCTTGTCCGCAAGAGATGTCAGCAAATCTATGCAAGGAAGAATGTTACGTAGTCGGACTCAGTCTCAAGGAGGGATATGCGTGGTTTTGGCGTTTCTGGCCGTCACGCGCAGATTTTTTTTCTTCCATGCAGAATTTGTCGGACTAAGTGTACCGTCATGCTCGCCTTGACCCCGTGATTCTTTCGAATTGTACAATAGGTCTGAGGAGGCTGTAGTGAAGTTATCCCACAGATCACAACTAATTAGTGCTGGTCAGTGGAATAAAGTTAAATTACAATCATATCCTTTGGGCGAAAGTGCGTTCTTGGAAGAATTTTGAAACCCTTGTCCTCGTAAAACTTTATCTTCGAAAATCCATTCTTTTCCACGCGCGTAAACCTATTACTGTCAATCAGATGACAGATTAAGTCCAGGGATTAACCCGTAAACAATCCTTTCCCTCATCATATGGAGATGACTGTCCATGGCATTTGAAATCTCATTCCTACTGGTAAATCTGAGCAGGTTCTCTCGGATTAACCCCAAAATAGCTGCTTCTGGATATCAGCTATAGTACCCGATTCGTCCACTTCTTTGGGCATCTCCGGATTGGAATCTAAAAAACCGTTATCGTGCTGTTCCATCCTTCAATCCATCGATAGTGAAGGCAGTTTGTATGCTATGAACTGCCGTTGTCGTATAGTGCTTTGCTTTGAAATCTTCTGACCGCCAAGTGAAACATTACGATTGGCCACATTCAACTATGGACCCAAAATTTGCATGATTAAGTGAAATTAACTGTTTACCCTTTCGAGAACGAGAAATTCCAGCTCACACCTAGGTCTGGGAATCTAACAGCGTTTGCAATATTATCTAATTAATTGAAGGTTTGGCATCATCGGTTATTATCCTCTCCCCCACCTCCTCCACACCCATCATACCTTAATGTTTTAATGAACTGGCAGTGATGTCGAGTGTAGTAGCTTATCAAGCATTTTGCCACTATTTTCAGTGTGCACCATAATAAATAATTTCGATCCACAAGAGAAATGACTGCCTGGACAGCCCACCTCACAGCAGAATCCATTTTAGGAATGGTGTTATAGCGTACATTAACCTCGAGATTCAACGGACTCACGCTAACTGGCCGGCCGTGCTTTTATTAAGGGAGACAGATTAGGCTAACCTGTTCTTGTGGAACTTCTATTTTAAACCCCCAAAGTCGAAGGAGCTAGCTGCCGGACGTCTTGGGTCTCTTGGAAAACACAAACACCGTGAACCGGTAGTGATCGCCTCTGGTAATGATTATCTCGCACTAGCAAGGACCGATGCAAGGACCGATGCAAGGACCGATGCAAGGACCGATGATATCGTAGTTGTGCTGATCACTACCGGCACCAACATAGAATGAACGCACTTGTGCAGACGTTAAATAAACCTCCATCCCATCACCAACGGCACTTTGTGTCTGCCGTCTGTCCAGTCCCATTAAAGCAGGTCTAAGCGTCCGGGATTTAACGCAACGTCTCAAGTGGGAGTGGGTCTGGCGTCAGCGAAAGAAACGGTGCAAGTTGACAGAACCTCCCCTATCATATAGACCTAAGTTCTAGTAATATCGACTAGCTCCTAGAGGTTAGAGGATGGTTTTGATCGATTCAAAACACACGCCTTGTATTTTAGTTAGACGAAGGACGTTTTAGAGGGCAACAGAGCTCCAGATCGCCGCTGGCGTGTATAAACCCAACAGTACTTTCTCAGACAAATGCTTCAAAGTGTTACGACCTGAAATCCGAGAGAAGTATCCCCTCTGTATTAGGGCAGTCGCTTCAAGTAATAAAAGCCAGTCGATCACACTATCACCACATATTTTAATTGCTTTTTGAGGATATAGGGGACGCGTGCTTGAAAAATAAACTCATTATGAACTTGCGCAGTGTTGGCATCTAGGGTGACCATCTGAACTAGTTTTCACGACTTCATGAGAAAATCACGGTCAATGCAGGAAAGAGAGTTTGACTGTTTGCATGATTGCTCCGGAACGCGCGCCATGAGTTCAGGACTTCTAACATAGATCTGAGGCCATCGTTTTATTTTCCACAAGACTCAGCGTTTATAGGGTCTCCACTAGTCGGCCCTTAGGTCCAGCTTTATCAGACCCAAGAACGCATGGCATGCAGGGAGGCACTGCTTAATCCGGCATGAGTATAATCATGATGTGTACAAACGAGCCGACATACGGTGACCACGGAGCTTGGAGGAATAAATTGTGGAGTGCAGTTACACTGTTACAACTTTTCTATCCATAAAAGCGAATGTTACACTCGTGAATTACACGAACGACCGATATTTGTTGTAAGCTTCTAACTGTGCAAAACTACCATGATAAGCATACGGAAGTGAGTGCGTGATCATACATGTTATTTTGCCAGGCGAGACTACACAAAAGAAACCATGCCCACATTTAAAGTGAACTCAGGATACTCTATCATCCGCCTCTTGTATCTCCAGACAAAAGTACCACGAGAACGGGTTAGCTGGAGCAGTTATCTCGTTGCTGAACGGTCCAGCCGCCTCCCCGTCGTAATGAGAAATCAGTAAATCACTAGTGAATCGTACTTAGCCTCATGATTCACTCAATCACACCTAAATTGCGTGAAAATTACGTACTTATGACGGCATGTGGGCTACTGCACACGTCTTCGATGTAGGCTGCAAGGATTACTTTCACCGATTTCAATTATATAAATAGCTGACAAGCACCAAGCATTACAATTTTACCATCAGGCTGTCAAAGCAGGTGACTGGACACCAAAACGGTTACAGAGAAGGGGCACAGTTTGAAGGTCCTGTTCGTGACCACGAAGTGCTTTACTAACAGTATGGACAAATTAATTTAGCACCGTTGATCGGAAAATCTCTAGCACCTACTATCTGAGCTCTAGGCGTATTAACATCTACACGGATTGGCATTCCTACCCTTGGACCCCGCACCAATCCAGGATCTTGTGTGAACAAAGACCGAGACCATCAACTGACAGGACTTTGGGTTTATCACTTTTACTGCACATTTGGCGGGTCCGATACAAGCCTCATCCAGACCGGATGGACGGCTGCGAACAGAGAACGCATCTGAACACTCATTGCCAAAGATTTCGTTTGCAAACCTATTTTCGCTGCCCTCTAACTCATCTAGGCTATAACCATATGTAAGCAAAAGACGCCGCCAGCGCTAGTTAACCGGGGTGTCGAGGATGTTAACATGGTACCCACTTATTGCCCTGATGGTGATGGGCTAAGATGATGACTATCGATTGATTAAATTTATTGCGTGCTCGCATGTTGACGAAAGTACAGGCCCAACGGACGCCGGAGAAAGAACGCAACAATAGCTACCCTTCAACTCAGTATAAATCCGACCTGTATGGTATACTATTAATCCAAGCACTATCGACCATCCCCACTGTAGGTATCACGTGATATGAGAAAGGAGGCGGGACACCGTACTCCGACGATTCTATTTCAAGCTTAGCTATCGCTCAGGCAGCAGGAGTCGGTCACAGACATGCGAGGCGATTCCACGGAACACAACTGGAAAGTTTCTCTCCATTTAATCAGGATCTCATCGTGTAAGTACACCGCGTTCCACCGCCTTGACATCCTTACCAGGTTATCCATAATGCCAACCACTCCGATGCAAGCGTAACTAGAACTTACTTATCACATTGTAGTAGCCAGTGAGTGAATCGCAACTGCGAATTTGATAGCTGGCATGACTATTGCAATACCAAGTTGACGGTAACTGAAAACCGCATCTTGCAGTGGTGTTAGCACCCCTCGAAGACCGTAGGTTCTTATTTTGAGTCCCATTCTGATAAGCGTACCCCGGAGATGGACGTCAACCTTCCCGCAATTTCTTTCAAAGACAGCCCGTTGGGTCCCCACTGTGGCTTGGGCAAAGACAAGACCTAGCATAGCAGGCATTCACAACGAAATCAAGAATGACAATTGAGGCTACAGTACCCAAGTCCGCTTTCGAATCAGCATATAATGAACAGATCAAGCAGCCAATATCAGTCACTGGGCGGGGCAAAAATATAATAGTCAGCGTTTCCGTGTCGGAGTAGCAACACCACTGGTAGTTAACTACTACCTATTTGATGAATGCACGGAGCCTATGGACTTCGCAGTTAGTTAAAGACTTCAACTAGTTACTTCTGCTGGAGGAAGCACGTAATCAGCGGATAGATCCTCTCTTCTAACAACGCAGACCGAAGGTCACTATTTGGGGACCGTCTCTCTAGGATTTCAAAAGCCATTTGACCATCCGAAGGAGCGACAGTCAGCGCTTGCCCAGAGCTCGTGAAATAAATTAAAGCTAGTAAAAAAACCTATGGTTATGACTCAAAGATACATCCAGCAGGGCCCAACGTGTATGCCCAACCATGGCGAGCCCAAAGGCGCGCCATAGAAAACCGCTAAACGAAGTTAATCAGCAGGCAGAGCTATAGGAAAGTTTGTGCTCAGGCCGAATACCGGTCAGGAGAATAGTGCGCAAGCACAGAATAAATAAGCGCAGAGGACATTTCCCGTTACGATCGTGTCAGTAACAGTACAATCTCATAACTACATTAGATGGAGCTTTAAAAATTTACGAGCAGCTCCTGTGCAGCCACTTGGCACAGTTTCACCAGCAACCCAAATTATGAGACAATGTTGGGGCTTCTAAAAACGTCTCTAGATATTAACCTTCCGCATACCACCGGACTGCCCCTACTTGACTGCGGCTGCACGACCGTCAGGTGCAAACTTCCTCATCACACGAATAACTCACTGAAGTTCATTCGACTGACGGTTATCTACGGCAGTGCTGATTAGCCAGCAGCATTCCCGGCATTCGCATCACCCTCAGCTAAAGATTAACTGGTACCGAAAGATTCTGGCTCTTACGCATGCATCTCAATGGAAAGGGTTTTCAGATGAAAATGAAGCCTAAAAGCGAAAAATGGTGGAAAAACGGATGGTGCATTGAAATGCACAACAAGAGTCTTCCCTACAACGCAAAAAGCGCTTAAACGACGTCACGACCGAGACAATTTGTGTGGGTACTACCTGCGAACACTCCTGACCGGCGTCAAAACAAAACGAAAAGGCATTATATACGTAGGGCAGACCCAAGAAAAAGGATCCAATGGAGTCTATGCAAGGAGATGCAGGTATGAGACATTGTAAGATTGAACGAGAGGCATCCACGGATTAGGTGTGAAAGACAATGAACTCAGACGAACCATCTAACTGAGCCTCAGTGCCAAGAGAAAAAATTCAGTCCCAATGCTTTGCATTAACCACTTGTATTTTTACAGATCTACTTAGCCTTTGCAGGGGCTTTTCCAGCGGACTGGGCCGCCTCCTTCCTCTGCTGCTTTCGCTTTTCAATAGCCGCCTTTATGCGTTCCTTCCTCTTCTCTCGTAGGATCTGCTTCAGAACCTTCTGTTCTTCAGAGAGGAACGAACGGAGAATTCTACA
Source organism: Schistocephalus solidus (assembly GCA_017591395.1). Taxonomy (NCBI): domain Eukaryota; kingdom Metazoa; phylum Platyhelminthes; class Cestoda; order Diphyllobothriidea; family Diphyllobothriidae; genus Schistocephalus; species Schistocephalus solidus. The sequence goes on along the minus strand of WEDG01002863.1, from coordinate 7,445 downwards.
GGTATAATGACAAAAAAATCAGGAACCTGTTTCGGACGCATGCGTGGCAACGACTCCCACCATAAGTTCGATTGACCGTCTTCAAGCGCTTCGACATGCGAGTTCTAGCCATAGGGCGAGATGGCTTAATGCCATCTAACTTCCGTTTGCAGTCTCCACACTTTGGGAGGGTGCCGCGTTTCTTTAGGTAGATATACACGACCTTCCCACCCGGAGTTTTCACCCTAGATAACGCAACTGAAGTTTTAATATCGGAAAATTATTAATCCAAGAAATTGAGATGTCTTATAAACGTACTTTTGCCTCCGGTTGGAGTTCGTGTTATACGAAAGCCGGCGCCTAAGCGTCAATCTCTGCATGCTATATGTAAAAAGTGCCGCTCGAAATTTGCGCCATGGTGCAGCCAAACAAGGTATCAGAATTTCAACAAGGTATAGAATATTCAGTGTTTTTGGTTTAAAATGACATATTTTCTTTAAGAATTTGTAATAAGAGTGCCAAAGAAAACCTTTGGAAATTCCAAACGCTTTTGTGTCAGGCAAAGGAGCTCTCTGACACTTAACCCATGGCAAAAATAACTATGCGTATTCCTAATCTATGTATGCAATTTTTAAACGTGAAGAACGATGAATCGGTGGAGACAAAAACGGTGAAATTCTCAAGAGCCAGAAGTTAAACACATCAGGATAGTAGTTACATGGTAAAAGAAACATAAAAAATATTCAGCGAACGGAGCTGGTATGAACCCTTCAATATGGTAAAAATCAAAAATTAACGACTTTGTGGCAGTCCGAAGAGCTGATTTGTCTTTAAATTTGTGTCTGCATTTATAAATGAGTGTATTTAAATAGCCTATGACTATGAGAGAAAAACCTGCAACTTTTTCTTGATATACAGAGCCCTGTGTTTTCCTATTCCTTTCTTATAAACTAGCCATCTAGAGACTCTGTCTCCATCTTCTGCACACCAACATAAGCAATGACTTAAAGCTTTACCTCAGACACGTAACTATACTTAGGGTTTTCAAAACTTATGTATTTCTTTTGATTACCTGGAAAATTTGTGTTCCGTGGGCATCTACTATCAGTCACAGAGGGTTACCGAGTATTTGATGCGTCAACAATCGTGGAAATTCTCTCAAAATCGGTAAATACTCATCAGTAAGCTCGAGGCGAGCCATTGGGTTGCAAAACACGAAGGTTTTTGGTGGTATGAGGTCACAATTTTCAGAAGGATCCCCCGCTAAAAGTTAGCCATATCGATTAATCATTGCAATTTCCCCTTCAATGTCAATAGAAAAACAACATAAATAAATAAATAATTTGTATATTTAAGGCCCAGAAAGCCCCGTTATTACAAAATGAATATCGTGGTATAAATAAATAAAAGTGGCTAATTATTACTATGTGAAACAGCCCTATGAACAAAAGAAATGATTAGTATGTTAGGTACATCCGATTCAGAAAGATTCGCCATTTTTAAAACAATAGTCAACAATATTTAGAATATGCGGTGATCTAGGAAAGAAGTTGTGAAAAACTCCTACGGTTAAATCTGGGGTGGAGGTCGGTGAACTGCCAATTTAAGAATAGAAACTAGGAGTAAAAACTGCTACACTAAAGAATTAATAGCTACAGTTAATGGGATTGGCATGATGTATCGGGCTAGTACTGTGATGTTAGTGAAAACGTATGAGTGTTTGGAACGCTCCTTGTCAGGTTTGATATAATATAACAGCCAGAGCTACTGTTTATAACCATCAGAGAGGTGGGACAGGAGGAACTATTGGCAGACAAGAGGGTCGAAACAAAGAGGGTAAAGACAGGGTCACGAGATCATCACCGAGATGTGACCCTGCTGACTGCATAGTCCACCAGTGAGGTGACGGAATCATCAGAACCCGCCACGATCATCAACAGAGACCACGGAGACCATTGACAGGATTGCAAAAACGGAGGAACCTTTCAAGGTTGTCAATAGTTGGCGATGATAGTTGAAACAGGAGGGGACGAAAAAGCGACTGCGAAGATTTACTCTCCAGATGAAAATGAAAACGTATTGAGAAAATAATGTTATATCAAGGAACTGCCTCAAATACCAGTAGGACCCTTTTCAAATCCAAACGTTGTGAGTTTGGGAAGGAAGCGGACAATAAGGAATTTATATCTTCCGAGGTTAAATGTTTACGTCATTTGATTTTGAAAACTGCTAATGTAGACGAAAACCTAATCTCAAGTGACAGATTATTGCATATTTAAGCATATTTGGAGGCAAAAAACGAGAAGAGTTAGTTGTGGAGCTAAGGGGTGGATAAATGATCATCGAAGAATTACGAGAGCGTTAATTTGTGGGAGATTTGGGCAAAATGTTAAGGTGAAACAGGAAGCAGAAACCGGTTTCGAGTCTTGTAACCCACAGAAAATTAATATTTGCTATGCGACATCTATTTGCGTCAATGTTAAGGGCGCGCGGACCAATTTTTAAAAATAAGTGAAGGGTTTATTTTTACCATATTTCTTGCCCCTAGCAGTGAACTGTCTATTAATTGTTAGTTTAAAAAAGCACTTTTTACTGCTCCATATTATTTGTGTTGACCATATAATCAATGAAATTTATTAATTGCACTTTGCATAAGTGTGGTTTGAAATTCTGCTCGGTTCGTCGTTTTATATTTACTGTATGAAATCAGCTGCAATTTTAGCCTATTTAAGTATTATCTTGTTAATTATCAACCCACTCTTTTGTATTAAGTAAACCAAAATTCCGTCTAGTAGTTTGCGATGTCACGCAAGCGACTCGCAAAAAGACGCAAGGTTGCAGCTTCCCCTCCATCCTTGAGTAATAGAGTAATGGGAAAGGACCTATCTAGCGACTGCAAGACTTCGCAGCCCTCTGTAGATATTGTCAACTCTAAAATTCCTTTGGTAAATCTGGAACCTCTTGATCCTCTGATTACTCAAGCCTACACCTCGTCCTGCAATAATTGATCGTCTTCTGACGAAATAGCAGATTTTTGCCTAAAGGAACTTTAACCAATACCTCCGACACAGTTATCCAGCGGCTTTTTCAAGTCATTTTGATACTTAGCTCCGAAACCGAAGAACCGATAAAACGCAAGCATAAGTTTACGCTGCGTAATATGCCAAGTTACATATCTGCTTTCGAGGGGGTGCGAATGTTTCTGGAAAGCTGTGGCTTGGGATTCAGAGTCGCGTACGATAAACGACTGCGCTCGCTCAGTTGTAATGCCCCCATATTAGTCACGCTCTTTCCTTGATAGAAGTTGACTTCGTACTATCTAGGAAGGAGATTAGTAGAGAATTTTGTCAAAATGGCATTCCTTAGTTACACATGACCTCACCCCAATGCAGAGAAAACTGGAACATTTTAAATTGTCGTCAAGCAACAGAGAAATGACTACCCCTGTTGCCATGTTGAACAAATCGCCTCGCCATCTAAATCTCCAGCTAACTCTGTGCGGAAACCGACCTTGATTAATCTTTTGGGATCCCAAGACTACAGTAGTTCTTTTATTCGTTCTCAAGACAGCATTACTTCGCCTATTACCACACCCATACCAAGTTTACCAGTTACTCCTGGTAAACCAACGCAGCTTTTTAGCTCAAAGACAAGTCCGGCTAAAGTCTCAACCACTCATAAACCACAAAAATTTAGCCTCTCCACGAAAATTACTCCGTTACGATCGCCTATTTCTCCCGAAAACATCCCCATCTCAACTACATCGAATTTCCAGCTACCACCCAGACCTCATACTGAGGCTGATAAACGAAACATACAAGCATTCTCGCCCAAAAATAGTGCTTCTGTGCCACTTGCAGCAGTGCATCCCCCACCCCGCAGCCAATTTTCTCCACGGTCGTTTCCCCGGTTGTCTCTTAATACGAAGGTTCCTGCTGTACTACTAGACTCACCTGACCTACTGTGTCACTTTAATAGGAATACTTTGCAATATCCTTTTCAGGGATTTCCCGGACATGCCCCAATAGCTAGCGGTCATGCTCGGTTCCCCTGTCTGTCATTTCCACCTCCATATTTTACTCCACTTCACCCAAATCAGGTGCGTATGATCCCACAACCTTTTTCCAGAACAGGGCTGGAGCACCCACCCCCTATGTTCAGTGGCCCGTCAACCACTGGATGAATTAGCCACCCTCCCTCAAAAACAACCACATTTCCCACTTAAACTTTTCGTTCTAAATGCCAGATCCTTGCTCAAGAAAATGCCCCTGCTTCAGACTCTAGTCTTTTTCCACTGTCCAGATATTGTTATAGTAACTGAAACATGGGCAAAACCTTCCGTAGCCGACCCCGAACTCTCTCTTATAGATTATACTTATATATATGTAAATTTTGAAGGGTTACAGGCATTGCCCTTGATGACCCTATTAATATAAAACTATCATTCCATGTGTACAGTCAATATAAAAAATTTTGTACATTTAAAAATGTTTGAGTCAAAGCATAACATAGCTTCAAATGCATGTTCAGAGCTTTAGGCGAAACATTGTGTAAAAAAGGAGTAACCGAAAGATCTTGACTCGCTGGTTTTAAGCCTTCGACACACTCACAGTTTGACCAGGAGAGTTCTCCAAATCGAGCACTGGCGGAAGACAATTTTTTATTCATTGTGTCTTCATTCTGCAAACAGCTGTCTTCAGCCAAAAATTGGACTAAATAACGCTTTCATCAGCAATCCTTCGCCTGAGATCCATCGAGATCCTTATCGTCCGACCAGAAAAATTTTCTTCAAAACGGTCATTATTTCGCGAAAGACTCCTGCGGAAATCTCGACTGGAGCTACGCAGCCTACTTGCTTAAAATACAGGAGCAAACTGTTCGTTGAATTAGCGGAGTGTCATCTATAAAAGGCTGAGTCGATCATTTCTCCACTGCTTAATAATCTGCTTGTCAGTTTATCCTAAATAGGCTTACGAAAAAAAACTGTCAAGGTCATGTGCAAATAACCACCAATTTTTTTGTTCTCCAACTTGGACAATTTGAACTCCGTTAGCACTTCACTAGGACTGTTCCGGACAATACTGTTTCAACTGCACGTACGTACTTGCTTCCTGCTCATCTGGAATTTTTCTCGTGCCGAAATTCCTCATAAAACGGCATCAAATCGGAATTTGTTTATCATCTTATTCAAGTTGACTACGCAGCCTGTGCACTAATACAAACTGACAACAACTTAGGAAACCAAACGTGTACAGCCTCGAGAAGATCTGAAGTTATCCAGGACCTTCGACATCTCCAAACGGCTGAGTCGTTCCTGCATACTTTTTATACAATTTACAGTTTTTTTAAAGCGTTTTTGAACGACAAGGTGCTTTTTATGCTCATATTGCTGCAAATACTCGCCATATTCCAAACCCAGTTGGAATATTTCGTTATACGCCCAAAAGAGAACATACGCATACACAGTGTTTTTTATACTCATGGACTCAAAGAAATTGTTTGCTTGCAGCAAAACCAGTAATAACACTTCCTTTAAAAGAAAGCCTGTTAATAATAATAATAATAGTTGTATTTAATACCGGTTTACAGGCATTGTCAGGTGAAATATTCAGTGGGTAAGGCTGGCAGTGAAAAAAAAACTCCTGAATATATATCATTATAAGTGTTTTTCCTATTTTCATGTTATTCAGGAGAAAAAACTGCTGCCTGTAAGGATGATAGCAATTCAGATCAGGGAAGGGCTAACACAATTGCAGTCTGTATGCAGTCTCTCTGTCTTTGCTAGGAACCGGGATTCTGCCTCAGGCAGGAAAGCATCCGTGCACGGTCGCTCACTGTCTGCCGAAGAAGTCAACGGGTGCAGGCTGCAGAGACGGTGCCGTATCCCTCAAGGTAACACCTGGGATCGAGTTCAGATGCCGCGCACTCCGTCGAACAGGAAAACAGATTCTACCGTGTCGGCGCCCAGAATTCTTGGAAACTGTTCTGAATGCAAAAAACTAGTAATGGTAATCTTAAACAAAGAATAACTCCGTTGGACTTTTTATATTATGGGGAAGTTTATTCCACATGGCCATGGCGTTTATCGAAAAGAACCGTCGATACTTAACTGTGCGAGCTAATGGAAGAAATAAAAAAGACATTGCGATGACTGCTGCGCCGAGGATGGTCAAGCTGCCTCACAGTGATAAGGGGATTAAATGTACGATTATTCAAAAGCTTTAAAAAGCAAAAAAATAGTCCCTTCTGCACTCGGCGAAACCATAAGGGATCAATGTTAACAAGGCCACAGCGTTCTTGATACGACAGATTACGGTGCTCCAACGATAAAATTCTTTTTGTGAAGAAGTGTTGGACCGATTCTATTTTCTTCCGTTCGCTAGCGCGCAGAAGGCTAAATAGAAACGAGCAGTATTCCAGGCCAGGTCTAACGTACATTTTATAAAGGCGAAGTCTAATATCAATAGTTTTAAAATTTCGGAGGATAAACCCGGCAGTTCTGCGTGCTTTGGAGACAATCAGGGCGCAATGCTCTGAAAGATTGAGACCGTTGGAATATGATATGCCCAGGTCCTTAACAACGCCAGGTACATTTATATCGTGGCCATCTATGCTTATATGGGGCTGATGGTTGTCACCGACAACCATAACGGAACATTGTGCCAAGAAAGGGAAAGGCGCCATGTGCAGCACCACTGGGCAAACGCCTCGAGATCATTTTTTTAATAGATCAAGCACGGTGTCGCGATCTGCCGGCTTGTATCGATAGGCAACTTTTAAATCGTCGGCATACATAAAGGGCCTACCATTTCGAAATAAACCTGGCACATCATTGACAAAAGACAAAATAAAAGCGGGCTAGCAAACTACCTGAATAACTCCACTCCGCACACGTGCCGAGTTTGAGATAGCATTGGAGATCTTAACATGTTGTGTACGAGAGCTCAGGTAAGAAGATATCAAGCTCAGAAGTTTACCACATATACCGAAAGAGGAGAGTTTCAGGAGAAGAAGGGCATGGTCAACACGATCGAAGGCCTTGGTGAAATCGAAATAGACTATGTAAAGTGCAAAGCCATTATCCCTAGATTGTAGAACATGATCAAAGAAAGAGAGCTGACATGTGTCACAAGACCTAGTTTGAGGAACCCATGCTGGGCTGCACTCAATAGGTTATTTCTCGATACGTGACGAGTTTCTTACCCAACATGTCAAGGAAAGCGCGGTTCCGAAATGGGCGGCAGGTCAAGCTGTTTGTATCTAATCAGTAGTAGAGACGACAATTGCATCCTTGCATTAAGTTCTTACCCACGTGCCATGCGAGAGGAAGCGAAGTGATCATTGTGTTCTTGCTTGGGAATTACAGTCTGTTTCTTGCACCCAAACGTCGTGCAGTGAGCAGAGAAATGTGTGGAAAGGGATTATCCCAAAATGAAAAGAATTACTGAATGGGATAGAATGGAGCC
>WEDG01002862.1:0-29746 GCA_017591395.1 Schistocephalus solidus | reverse complement strand
ACCCGGTGACCTGGGAGGACCTCGCCCAGGATAGACCGGCATGGAGAAGATCCGTGAAGACTGGTTCAGCAATCTATGAGGCCAACCGGATCGCTGTGTTCTCCCTGCATTTGCTCTCAATCGCGGAATTGGCTCAAACCAAAGGCTCAGTCCTTATATTTTCATATTCTTATTGTTGAATATCCTTGCTGACTCTCTGTTAATTTTGTGGCAATTCTAACATGCAAAACTCAAGTTCCATAAGTTTATTTTCACAAAAATTGGTCCACGACCTAGTTTTGAATCTGCACCACAAAATTGCTTGGGACCGTCTATCGGCGCCTCTACGCACTCGGCCATATTGGCAAGGGATCTTGTTAAGCAAGTTAATGGACAAGCAGAAAACAATTGTAACTATCGTTATTCTGCTATTTGTTCATCCACCGCTAAACGGGGTATAAGTTCATCAAGCTAAACTAATGTAGCTTACGAAGACGAAACATGTATGGGGTGTTTCAGCCTCCAGCAGAAATTCTCAGTGATGGAGCAGGAAATAAGCAATCTAGGACAATCTAATAGATAACATCACTTAGCAAAACTTAGCATCAGCACTAATCTGGTTTTACCGCCCATCTATACATCACTGCTAGACGTTGCACCAACATACGATGTTGAAGAGGTTGGCGAGTTTGTAAAGCCAAAGAAGAAAAGGTCTAAGAAGAACAAGTCGTGCAGAGATTTGGCTCCAGCCTGTCCAACACCCGGTTCATCTGGACCTATCAGGCAAAGTGAACTGGTTACCAGTACTTACTCAGTTGAAAGATCTGAGTTACAAACGGGCCCTCGATTGATTTGAAAACAGAATGAAGTCATTAAAGGTGTCCCGGAGTCAGTTTCATTTTTTCCAAATGAGCGAGTTAAACATGACTTGGAACTCCTTCAATTGTATGCAAAAACGCTGCTAATGGACGGTGAGTCCATTCAAATTCTCAAGGCATATAGAATACGGAAGGCTCTGTCTACACCCGATTCAAATCCTCGACCAAGACGGAGCACATGCACAGCTCATGCTACAGAGAAAATCAACCCTGCGGGGTCCGCATTCTGAAGTGTTTTTTTCAACCGGAATATGGGCTGAAAAAGCGAATGAAAATGCGACAGCTAATAATAGAACTGGAAACACGAAAGACCAATGGCGAGGAAAATCTCGAAATCAGGGATGGACAGATAGTTCAAGTGAAAAGAGCATTTCTTTGGCCGAAGGCAGTCACCCTGACAGCTTAACTGTCCCGTTTCAGAAATCAAACACGTGCCCGCTTAAACTAATCGTCCTCAATGCCAGATCTCTGCTTAATAAGATGCCTTTGCTCCAGACTCTGGTTTTCATCCACCGCCCCGACATTGTAATAGTTACAGAGACATGGGCAACACCCTGTGTATCCGACTACGAACTCTCAATTCTAGGCTACGCTTACATTCGGAATGATCGACACGAGGGCCGTGGCGGAGGAAGCTGTATCTATGTTAGGCAATCACTTTCATTTTTTCCATTGGACTATCGCCAATTTACCGTGGTAGAGGAGAGCTGTTGGCTCCGAGTAGTTTTTAAAGATAACTACTCTTTACTCATTGGTAGTGTCTATCGCCAACCCAATGCCAGCGAGGATTACGATCTTTGTCTTTTGCTGGCATTTCACGCCGCAGCTGACTTTAATCTGAAGTTCACTGGTTTCCAACTTCCGGTCCTGCAAAGTTCGAAGACCTACTTGAGGCCATATATATAGGCATGTGGGACCAGGTAGTTGATTTTCCCACCCGAGGATCAAACATACTTTATCTTATTTTTTGTAGAGGTTGTCAGCCATCATCAGTGTCACCTTTAGATCCACTTGGGAATTCTGATCATACTTTAGTTCTTTCTACACTAGAAATAGAGGCTGCTGAAACGTTTTCCAAAAAATATAGCTTTTTCCGTGATTTCAGATCAGCAAATATGAGGGGACTGCTAACACACCTAAATTCCCACGACTGGACTAACTTCTTTGTATGTTCGGATGTGAATGTTTGTACTGATACTTTTTACAGAGTTCTAGGTCCACTCATTTCTCATTTTGTTCCCCGTAAGAAAATAATTAATGTCAAGGATGAAGTCTACCTCCCGTTATCATTCCGCCGTAGACTGCGTAGACTCTCCCGTCGTTTTCATCTACAAAACGACACCTCCGTCCTGCCCTTGATCCAACAAATATTCGAAGAGGCTAAGAGGCTTTCTGACGAAAAACGACATGCCGATGAGGTAAACTTTGCAAAAAAACCCTTAGTTAAATGTTGCGAAGCTCTTTTCGCGCACAGTAAAAACGCAGAGAAAAACGCAGCACCCCGTACTTCGAGACGCCTTAGGAAACCCAATATCTGACGCTATGTTGACTGCTGATAGCTTTCATACTTTCTTGTCTAGAACGTTTAGTGAACATACCGTCGCCCCCTTTCCTAACATCCGGGTTTGGACAGGTAACGTCCTCGAAACCATAACTTTTACCCTCTGGGACGTAACCGTAGGCATTCGGCGTTTTCGTCAATCTTACAGTCCAGGACCAGATGGCATCCCGGTCAGCGTTCTAAAGGCGGATGCAAACGATATATTTCCGTCCCTTCTGTATAAGATATTTAATCTTGCTCTTGAAAGTGAAACTTTCCCTATTTTATGGAAGGAATCGCACATATTGCCTATTCCCAAACACGGCCGACCTACGTCATTTGACGACTTTAGGCCCATAAATACACTACCAGCAGTCTCGAAGATCTTCAAGACTTTGATCTATGAAACAATTATGCGTCACCTAAGAGAGAATAACCTACTTAATGCGGCTCAGCATGGTTTTCTCGAAAAAGTTCTTGTGACACTTGCCAGCTCTCTTTCTTTGATCATGTGCTACAATCTAGAGACAGCGGTTTTGCAATTTACACCGTTTACTTCGATTTCACTAAGGCTTTCGATCGTGTTGACCATGATCTTCTACTGCTGAAACTTGCCTCCTTCGGCATAGGTAACAAGCTTCTGAACTTAATATTTTCCTATTTGAATGCTTGCGTACAAAGGCTTAAAATGTATGATGTTATCTCCAAACCCACGCATGTGAGGAGCGGAGTTATTCAGGGCAGCGTGCTCGGCCCGCTTCTATTTTGCCTCTTTGTCAACGATGTTCCAGATTGTTTTCAGTATGGTAGGCCCTTTATGTACGCTGACGATTAAAAAGTTGCCTATCGATAGAATCCGGTCAACCGCAACATCGTGCTTTAGCTCTTAAAAAGGATCTTCCGGCCTTCGCTCAGTGCTATCGCACATGGCGCCTCTCACTTTCTTGGCAAAAGTGCTCCTTTATGGTTATTGGCGACAACCATCAGCCCCACCTAAGCATAGACGGTCACGACCTAAATGTGTCCGGAGTTATAAAGGATCTGGGCATATCATACTCTAGTAGTCTTAATCTGTCAGAGCACTGCGCCCTGATTGTCTCGAAAGCCCGCCAAACTACTGGGTTTATTCTCAGAAATTTTAAAACCGTCAAAATTAGAATCAGCCTCTATAAAATGTATGTCAGGCCTAGTCTGGAATACTGTTCATTTCTATTTAGCCTTCTGCACGCTAGTAAACGAAAGAAGATAGCATCAGTCCAGCACTTCTTTACAAAAAGAGTTTTCTATTCAGAACACCGAAACCTGTCCTACCAACAACGCTGTGAGCTTACAAGCCTTGACCCGCTGAAGCTTCGCAGATTATAGAAGGGATTATTTTTACTGTTTAAACTTCTAAACAGTCGTACAGTTAACCCCCTTACATCTCTGAGGCACCTCGATCATTCTCGGCGCCCAGTCATCGAGATGTTTTTTTTATTTCTTCCTTTGTCACGCACAGTTAGATACCGACAGTTTTTTTTCGGTAAACGCTATAGCAATCTGGAATAAGCTACCTAGCAGTATCAAAATTCAGCAAAGCTATCCCTTGTTTACGCGAACTGTCACTAGTTTTCTACATTCAGAACACCTTCCAAAACTTTTGGGTGCTGACTCTGTGGAAGCTCTCTTCGGTTCTGATGGCGTTCACGGACTCCGAATCCTGTGCCGGACTTCATGCTGAGGGCAATATTGCTGGCTCTGCAGACCTCAATCGGCTTATTTCTCAGTCGACAGCGAACAGCCGCTCGCCGACATACCTGTTGGTGCAGAATACCGGATCCATAACACTGAATGGAGAGGTTCTTCACCGGGCACCTGTGTTTACGCGTCCCAGTCCAGAGCTTTAATTACTCAATAAGCTGCTGTTTTTTTCTCCTGAAAACACTTAAAAGAACGATGTGGAGTTTTTTCACTGTCAGCTCGATCCGCTAACGTATATATTTTTTTGACCTTGCCTGTAAACTGGCAATAAATAAATGAAAAGAAAAATCCGTAAAGACTGGCTCAGCAATCTATGAGGCCAACCGGATTGCCGCCGCCAAGGCCAAAAGAGCGGCACGAAAGTCACCAGCGCTCCGGACCAACACCATCAATGCCCAGGCCCTGCCAATATGCCCGCGCTCTCAACGCATCTTCCGCGCGCGAATCGGCCTAGTCGGACATCTTCGGACGCAATGCACCAACAATCCGACAATTCCAACTTCTACGTCAAATTCTGCCAACCCTCCTTCAGACTTTCCTACCCTCACTCCTGGCTTCAATTCCATTACTCCTAACATCATAGAGACCACATCTCAATACTCATCGCCTGTTACCCCCACCATCGCAACAACCACCACCTTCGCTTTCACTACCACAACCATCACCACCATCAGCGATGGGGAATCTCTCCTAAACTTTTCCTCAATGTTACCGCATATTTACCTCACGCATCGGCCTGGTCGGTCATTTGCGAATCCGTCGTCCAGAAACTCGTGAGCCAGTGCCTGGAAAACCAACACACAGCAGAGATCGCCGCCTCCACTGCCCTCACTTTCCTCGCGCATTCACTCATCGCATGGGCCTATTCGGTCACATGCGCATCTGTGACAGCGGATATCACCACAATGCCGACAACACCGATACCTCATGCATACCCTCCGCTCCTGCCATTCTTACCGCCATTGCCACCCCCACTACCATGAATTACATCCCCCAGCCTCTACCGATTTCTCCTGCCCACACTGCGCTTACAACTTCAACTCGCGCATCAGCCTGATCTGTCACCTGCGAATCCATCGCACGAAGGCTGGTGAACCAGTGCCCGGGGCTCCGACATGCAGTCGATGCACCCGCCTTCACTGCCCTCATTGCTCCTGCACATTTACACACAGCACGGGCCTATTAGGACACATGCGCCTTCACGACAAACTGCGGTAATCCTTCGGAGGCTAAGACACATCAGCGCCCGACATCTACACTAATACATATAGAGCACCCTCACAATCATCATATTGCACCTGATAAAATCACGGTTTCCTATAAACCGTGGCTTGGAAGGCTAACAATCTGACACTTACACCAGACCACACCGTCGGCCCAGTGTATGTGCTGTGTGTGTCGAGTGGCTGACAAGTGGACTGGGAGTCAGATGGCGATGGCTCCTCCATATCCCTGGGTAAGTAAATCCTGGTGTGCGCGTTATGAGGGCCAGGTCGTGCTGTGGCGCACGAAGACGGGTACGCCCACCCGTCAGCCAATGTGCCCACTCCCACATCAGACAACTGACTGGCTTGCACAGCAGTTTGACTGTGGGGGTGGGGGAGAGAGTGAGGTCAACAGCTCAGCGCATTTTCCTCACTTTAAACAATCTGTTGCACTTGAAACTATCACGGTGCGCTAAAAGCCGTGGCTTGGAAGGTTGCCAACTGACGGGATAACTCGGACCGCGTGGTTAGCCCAATGTGTGTTTTGAGTGGAGTGGCTGACTGGTGGACTGAGAATCAGGCTGCAATGGCATCTCACAACGTCTCAGCTTTTAGCCGTGTTAGAGAGAACCTTATATATTAGGCATCGTGGAATCAGCTTTTCCTGGAGGCATTCATGAAGAAAGTGGAGTGGTTCATATATTGCTGCTTCTCGTGTGGAGAAAATCACTGAGCTGCCAGATGTCAGAAGCGTTTTGTGCCCAAATGGTTCACAAATTAATGTGGGGCGTCCAGTCCAAGGAGCTTGCATGAGTATCTACGATGTCTGTCCGAGCACCGGGACACGTTGTTTATAGTTCTGAGCATTCAAAATCCCGAAGTTGTGAATCGTCGGACAACAGCAGTGAAATAAAAGGTGACACTTATAGGATGTACAGCTCACTCAATGATCACTCACGTAAGAAATAAGTATGAGTATTTAAAAATTTGTGCATATTGTAGATATTTTGTTTCAACGAAACTATAAAGTGAAGAAGAGATCCGAAATCTAACCTTAATTGAAGTTGCTAAAAATCTTCCCGAATACCGATACCTTATGCAAATGAATAATGCCAACAAGACTAAGAACAGTGTGGTAAGTGCAATCAAATCATAAACACCACAACTTATGCTTAAAAACTATCTAATCCAGTTTATAATATGAAATATCGAGAATTCAGTATATTGGGCTTTTCCAACGACCCTATCTGCGGGACGTTCCTCAGGTTTTCAGTACTCTCGTCAATTATAAATAACCGTCAGTAAGTTTGAAGTAGCAATGGTCAATATTTGGTGTCTGCTAACGCAAAGCAAATCCCAGGATTCTCTAATGACCGCAGGGATCTCACGAATGTGAGTTAATCATAAACGCCCCACGTGCTTCGTTTCAATTTGTGGGCGTTTGAAATCACGTCTCCGAGCAATTGTGCATTTATATGAAAACTCAACAAAGGATCTGGGTGCTGAACAGACCGTCATGTGAGGAACAACTAAAATATAAAACCAACTGCTGCAAACATTTCTGGAAAACAGTAGGTCGTTACCTGCTGCTTAATATGTCTGTGAAACATGTTCATGTTCAAGTATTATGAATTATTTTTTAAAATTATAAGAAGAAACTGATATGTCGCCAGTACTTTTGCCAAGACTATCACGATGATCAGACTGTAAGGGTTTATGGACAGTACGTGGTGGAGGACTACAGTCAAAAAAACAATTAAGCCCCATAAATCATGCCATCGTAGGACAATGGTTTGAAAGTTAATGACTTATCGTCTGCAAACCACTCAAGATACGTAGCTTAAATATTTTGCAGCCTGTTTGAAAGACAGGCTATTTTCTGACACAAGCACAGTTTAAAAGCTACGACAGACACATAAAGCCTATCACCAAACGTTTTAAGTGTAGTGTCAATCGCCATCTCACTTGTGCTGGGAAATATTTGTCATTGGTTGACCTAGAAATTTACCCTCTGGTTTCTCCCCAAAACAAGTTTTACATGCATCCTGTCGTAGGTATGTACAAAGGACTTTCTTGAAAATCCCATGGCAGATATTAAATTACTATGCTTTAACAACCGGAATAACAATGTTTGCATTCTAGCGACCATCCGTCAAAAAAGCTGACATCCTTTTATTCTTTCGTCGGTTACACAGACGGCCTCACGCATATTTGATTTAAACTTGTTTAAAATAATATTAAAAGCGATTACCATCTTTGACTGCAAACGACGAAGCGAATCATTTGGAATAATGATGCTTTGCATCACAGTGGGAGGAATCACAGCAGTCAAAGTGGGTATCACTTGCCTTCCCACATTTTTGACCACAACAAAAAACTCTAGTTTTGTGACGTCACTCTGTTGTAAAATACAGTAGTCTGTAAAATATTTAATACTTCAACGCTATTGAGTATTTTTTATTATTCGAACTGTCTATCAGAACTTTGATTTACATTTAATTAAGTAGAAAACTGAGCGTTCACACCTACCCTCGAAATCTCAATTGCAACATTTAAGATTTCTCCATCACAACTTAAATATTCCTGACAAAAAAAAAAGAACGTATTAAAACGTATTTTTTTGGAGCAGAATTATCGAAATGAGATAGTTTTTTTAATTTTCAATTGTCTTAAAAATGAGTAAATTGCGAGCTAAGGGATAAACACATGCTTATTTGTCCGAGAACATACATTCAAAGATGCAGTAAGGCAACTACCGCCTACTATGCCTTCTGTGATTCCTCGCGGTGTGAATAATAAATGCTTTACTCCCCAATTCATTTCCCAATTGTCTATCACGCTTAGCGTGCTTAAACGGACATCAAAGAATATATTATTGAATTCTTAACTGTTATGTATATATATATATATATCGCAACAGTTAACTTATTACTAAAACTGATGCCAGGGATAGATGGAAATCATTTTCCGACTGAGGATTGCAGTAAGGCAGGTGTGGTAGCTGCTGCTTTATAAAAATCGCAATATCGGCAGTACATCCTAAAGATTGAAACTTGAAAGTAAATTTTAAGTTTTGTATAGGATAGCGCATGGCACACAAAGGAAAGTTTTACGGTTGACTGCATTGTAAAACCTCATTATGTCCCATTAACATTTACGGTACTTTTGAACTTATCTAGCGACCGTAAAACATCTTTCTCTCACACAGGCTGTTCCATATTTCAGCTCAGGGCCTTGTGAGCTATGCAACCCGGTTACCACCGCATATCAAACAGTCAAAAAACATAAGCATGAGAAAAATGCGGATTATCAAATGGGCTAAAGTACAATGAAGTTAGTCACAGATGAGGAAGGTTTGAGTTTGGGTGTAAAACTTCTAATGTTTTCTTCAGCATTAAGGGTTCACATATGCATCTTTGTTTGTCACATTTGTATATAAAGTTTACTATATGGCGAACTATCAGTTTTAAGAGGTTATATGGAAAACTGAAAAAGATTATTTGCTCAAATTTACCACGGATAACCTTCGAACATTCTAGATAAAAAGAAGGCGGCAGCACAGTGAATACAATATATTGTAAGTGGAGATGCCTCTACAGATGTTTATTTTTTGAATTTTGCGCTTTCGTTGTCTACAACTTAAGAAATATCATCCTCAGTTTACCCTCCGTATAATTTATCCCTATTTGTTTCGCCGTGACTACATTTTACCCCGTTGCATTCGAAGGTTGCGTCTATTTTAACACTGCTACCAAGATCTTTTGGACATGGTATTCTTCTGTTACCGGTTCCTCCCATGTTGCTGCTAAAACACCTTTACAAGGCGTCCTTGGATTGCTGACTTCGGCAAACTGAGAGTGACCTGGGCACATTTATGTTCCCTTTGAAACATTGTTATTTTATATAGTATAATTTTGGATTTATTTAATTAAAAAGGTAGCTTAATGGTCTTCTAAGCTGAACTCTTATTCTAAAAACTAATAGAACAAGAAAAGCACAATAACCAGGAAAATGTATGTGATATTTATCTAAATAAGATGAATTCACAAATAAAAGCGAGAAAATTATGCCTAATCAACTAACATACTACTGGGAAGTTTACTTCAAATATACACACCCGCTTTTTAAATGGGACAAACTAAGTATTAAGTAAAGTGTGCCGGAGATTTTGTCACCTTTCATGCTGCAGACCATGCCATAGATTAAGACATTAGAAACCCGGCGCTTTTTAATTAAGGAACAGTTATTGTTTTCGATTTAATGACCGAAACCACAGAAACAGGTATATAGTAAGTTTTTTAGACTAAAACATGAGATAACAGTTTCAGGTCGATAGACGACAGTGCAAAAAACACACCGGTCAGTCGCTTCATTGAAACTACGATAAAAGTATTTTGTCGTCCTCTTTAAACTTTAAGCATCTTTAAAACTTTGCTGGTGACATGCAAGCACCTGCCACTCACACAGGTTGCTCCATATTTCGCCTCATTGGCTTGTGGGTTTTTCAGCACGGGTATCACTGTCTATCAGACGGTCAACCTGCACAGGGATGACTTATGGGAATAAAATGATGTTGTGGCTACAGCTATCAATGACCTGATGTCCATATATCCTAACCATTTTATCGTCTGGATTTTGTTGGAAAATTTTGAAATAACCTAAAGGTTACCAATTTCAAGGTATTTACAGAGATGATCAGAGTTTGAGTTTAGGCAGGTAAAACACCTGATGTTTGCCATAAGCAACATCAAACAGCCTCTTGGATTCAATTGTAGACCGTTCTGGCTGGAATATCCACAAAGAAATAAGTTGTTCACTCTCCCGTCCGAAGTGTAACCAGGTTTCTACCATTCTATGGAAAATAGAGATCTCATATTTACTAATATTTTTTAAAGAAAACGTGGCAGGTAGAAGACAACAAGCCAGATGACTAGCAGTGATGTCCTTTACGTGCTACACGTATTTGCAAACATTTTTGGAATACAGCACTGGAATATTTCCGTAGAAGACTTAAGTAGCCAGCATCGATTGGTTCATTTGGCAGTTAATCAAGTTCACGAATTGATTTTTTGGCAGACTTTAAGGTGACAGCTTCATCTTTGTTGTTTCATGTAGTAGTATTAGCGTATAAAAACTCTTAATATGTTTGTGATAAATGAACATTGGTCTATCTTTTGTGGAGGTTGCGATTAATGCATGTGCGGTAAAATAATCTTTCGAATTTATTGACGTCTTTGCTGCTAGGATACAAGCTGTGGAATAACAATAAATTGCAAAATACCCTTAACATCAGCTTCAAATGTATACAATTATCAGTAAATGCTCCTAATTCTGAAATAAAAGCTGGGTAATAAATACATAAAGGCAAATTAATAGCTAAATTCCCATGTGTGTGTGTGTGCATGAATTGCAGTGAACAGTGCAGTTTATATACCTGACGAAGCCCTTTGGAGTGGGCGTCTTTCGATCTGCAAATAACTATGTCAGCTGCTAATCTGCATGGATTACGCCGCTTTATATGGGTGGAAGCCGAGCCTCTGCTAACAATTATCGACCGGTCAGCCTAACTTCAGTTTGCTGCAAAATCATGGAAAAAAGTATTAAGCAACAACTAATACAGTTCTTCGAACATAACAATCTGCTATCCGATGCCCAGCACGGTTTCCGTAGAGGTAGATCCTGCGTCACAAATTTGCTCTACTGTTTAGAACGTTGGACTGAAGCGGTCGATAGTGGTAATACGGTGCACGCAGTCTATATAGACTTCAAAAAGGCTTTTGATAGCGTGCCGCACCACCGCCTTCTTTATAAACGCAACCGCATAGGCGTAAGAGGTAGACTTCTGATATGGATAGAAAACTTCTTAACTGGCCGCTCACAAACTGTGCATATCAGCGACAAACAGTCGACTAAAGTTGAGTTCGAGAGTGGTGTTCCCCAAGGCTCTGTTCTCGGCCCTATACTGTTCATTGTCTACATCAACGATTGTGCCAACGAACTGGACTGCGTTATTGCCATGTTTGCCGATGATCTCAAACTTTGGCGCGTCATTCAAACTGCGGCTGATGAAGAGAACTTGCAGGCAAACTTAAATCGACTCCAGAAATGGTCAAATGACTGGCTCTTGCCGTTTAATGAGAGCAAGTGCAACATCATACGAGTCGGGAAAAGCAATCCTTCGAACCGTACGATTTACAGTCTGAATGGCATTCCATTGAAAGAAGTGGATGTCCAAAAAGGACCTTGGAGTCTGGATCACGCCGTCGCTTAAACCCTCCCTACATTGCGCAAAGGTAGCGAAGTCAGCCATGTCGATTCTGTACCTCGTTAAACGAGCTTTTGCAGCCTTCACTACCGACTGCTTCGCTAAAGTCTTCGGAACATTCGTGCGGCCACAGCTGGAGTCCGCTATCCAAGCTTGGAGACCCTGGGCGGCGAAGGACATCAACATCCTCGAAAAGGTCCAAAGGCGAGCAACCAAACTTGTCCTTGGACATGGCTCACTGCCTTATGAAACACGGCTGTCGAGTCTCAATCTCTTTCCCTTGCACTATAGACAGCTTCGGGGGGACCTGATACTAAAATTTCGCATACTACGTATCCAGGACTGTTGTCTCGTGCCAGGGGATTTCTTCGAGTTAGCAAAAACAACGAACTTGAGAGGTCATCCTCTCAAATTACGTGTGACTGGAGCAAGGCTAGACACTCGGAAGTACTTCTTCTCCAAAAGAGTAGTCGAAGCTTGGAATAGTCTTCCTCTGGATGTTGTAATGTCGGACTCCCTGGAGGTTTTTAAGCGAAAGTAAGATCGATATAATGGTTCGAGCTACAACACTAACTGAAAGCTGCAAGTGTGACGTCAGAAAGTAAGGCATTAATGATACTACTAGTTATATTTGAGTAACATTTCCTTGTTTGTGATTCTCGTTCGAGGGCTTGCATTCTCCCATTATTCCCATGCTGGGGTCCTCTAGGTCTCGATGCTTAACTTATTTACACACCTTGGTGACACCGTGAGTATTCGCATCAGCTGGACCAGGTGTCCGTCGTTCATGAGGTGTATGAACGTTATCCCCTGGTTCGAACCGCAATGGACTGAGGATGATCTGGACATCTATTTCAGCCTTTGAAATCCCTCAACGGACGCTGCAATCAGCAATGGAGCATCATGTGACCTCCGAAATGCCCCCCGTTGGACCCCCTCCCAAAGGTTACAGTTTTTTTCTCCTAAATATCACCGGGAGTTTTTTTCACTGTCTGCTCTTTTTCAACTTTGTTCCTCTATGTTGGCTTCGCCAACATATCGAGATACTATTTTTTTGATACCACAACTCGTATGTACAAATAGGGAATTCAAAGGTGACTCACCTACATCTCCCTCAAATATACTGATACTGATACTGACTGATAGCTTGTTAATCTGCATCCAGTTCGTCTTGTCTGCATTTGTGAGGAAACGCTGAGAATTGATATAAGGATTATGAATAAATAGGTTTAAACAAAGACAAAATGGAAATTTTCCAAGTCTTTCTATGTCACAGGAAGTTGAATTTTATTTTCTTGCAAGTTCAAAATTATAAACGATTACCAGTTTATTTATATTTGCATCGCTTGAGTGCTTACCGTTAACAGAGCATATTCGTACAGCAGACATGACAAAAGATAACAGGATGTTTACGTTTGTTGCTGATATTTTTGGAATTTTACTTTCTAAATAAAGCGTAGCTTTCTCCCTCTCATAGCCCAGGAGGATTCGGAAATCGCTGTCAGCACTCCCATTTTCAGAAAACACTTAAAAATAGAATCATGGCTCATCTCTTCTCTTCTTTTATTATTAATTTTTCTAAGTTGATTTGTTAAAAGCATTTTACAGGTAACCTAGCAGAGAAATTTGAATATCTTAAAAAAAACTCATAATCGCATATTCTTCCCATTCTCAACTGTTGCTGCTCTTTCAAAACAGCAAATCCATAAAAGGTTTAGAGATTGTATTTAATAGCGCTTCTCTCGTGCTGAAACTTGCATTTCCTGCACATGAATTTGACACCTGACAAATATTTATTGTTACCAATTTGAAGGCTCGGTGTTGACTTCACCAAAATGTTCGTGTAAAGGTAAGTCTTTCTGGCCAAGAAATGGACTTGCAGAACCGCCATAATTGCCAGCGTTATTCATCCCTGTTTATCAGTGACAGTCGCATGCAAAACGTTTACATTTGCCTTTTAATAGCATTTATTTTGGAATAATCTTTCACTTGAATGTGGATTGAGCATGTCATCTTTATATTTACGGTGACTTGGCAAACAACTTAGTCCTCAATTTACAATTCCTTCCAATAACCCATAAAGTTTCCGCGGTGCATTTTTGCGACGCATCATCAGATGTATTTGAGATGGTGGAGATCTAGGTAACGTTGCCAGAAATCTTCGCCGGTGCAGGTTTTATGGAAGATATTGATGAAATCTGAAAGGTCATCCATATGGTTTGGGTACGCTTGGAACTGGTTTGTAGGTAGGAAGGCAAGCCTATTGTTGCTTGTTAACTAAGCTACAGATCGCTGCTAGATACAAAGGTGTCAAACAATGCAATTGGTTAATAGGCCTTCAGTATTTGGCCTATGACATTGGCGCGGAATATTGATTAAACTGTCCACTGTGGATCTTCAAGCGTACAGAAAAAGAACCTGTGACATGGTCGAGGCCGGTTAGATAAGGCATAATTGTAGCAAACCAAGTAAAATTAAAAGTGCACAGACTTAAGCGATGATCATGCATTTTTAGAAAATGGTCTCCATGCCACTCACATTGGGGTGAATGAAGTATTCTCTATGATTGGACAGGATATTTGGCCAACAATAAATGTTAAATGGTTGCAATGCTCGGTACTGACTTTTGTTTAGATTTTGTATTACGTATGTTCGCACTGGACAACGCATTGACGTGAAAAAAGAGTGCGGAAATAAAAGACATTTACAGCTGTCAGAACAATGTTCCTCTTACCGATGTGTGAGCGTTCATCCATTACTATTGATAATCAAGTGTTTCTTATCTCATGAACAGTTCACCAGAGTTTCGAAATGTATTTTTGCATGTCAAAATGTGTTGAAAACAATTATTATACAAATAATGGTACAACATTAGCAAAAGGTATTAAAACCATGTCAACATGCCGGCTTCTGAGCAAACGTTATTCCGAAAAACATAAACTTTAAAAATCACAACGTAGAATGATTTACGATTGACTAAATTGTAAAACCTTACGATGTCCCATTGACATTTACCGTACTTTTTAACTTATTTAGCGACTGTAGAGCATCTGTCTCTCACACAGGCTGTTCCATATTTCAGCTCAGTGGCTGGTGAGCTTTGCAGCCCGGTTACCGCATCATATTGAACCGTCGATGCTCAAAGGTGGATTGGACTAAAGTAAGCCGCGGCCGAATGCCTGCATGCCCACATGGTTTTATCTTGTGGCTTGTCTGAGCAAAATCCCGATCATCTAATGGGGTTAAGTACAATTAAATTATTCACAAATGAGCAAGCTTTGAGTTTGGTTGTTAAACTTCTAATCCTGCCTTCAGCCCCGTCAAACAACCTTTCGGGTTTACCTGTCCATCCTTTTTTTTATCACATTTGTATTAAGCGAGAGTGTACTATCTGGCGAAATATCAGATACAAGCGGTTACATGGAAACTAGCAAATAGTAATCGCTCAACGTTACCACTGATAATCTTCGGGCATTCTACATGATAACTAGGTGGCAGCATGGTAAATTAAATATATTTTTAAGTGGAAATGCTTCTTAAGAGTTCTTTTTTTGTAAATGTTGCGCGTTCGTTGTCTACAAAATAAGAAATATCATCCCCAGTGTACCATCCGTATAATTTATCCCTATTTTTTTCGCCGCGACTACATTTTACCCCGTTGCTTTTGAAGGTTGCATGTATTTTAACACCCTGCTGCCGAGATCTTAGTATGAGATACATTCCATTTTGGACATGGTATTCTTCTGTTACCGGTTCCTCCCTAGTTTCTGCTAAAACACCTTTACAAGGCGTCCTTGGAATTCTGAATCCGGCAAACTGAGAGTGACCTGGGCGCATTTATGTTTCCTTTGAAACATTTTTATTTTATATAGTATAATTTTGGATTTATTTAATTAATAAGGTAGCTTAATGGTCTTCTAAGCTCAACTCTTATTCTAAAAATAAATAGAACAAGAAAAGCAGAATAACCAGGAAAATGTGTGTGATATTTATCTTAATAACATGAATTCACAAAAACAAGCGAGAATTTATGCCTAATCAACTAACATACTACAGTGAAGTTTACTTCAAATATACACACCCGCTTTTTAATGGGACAAACTAAGTATTAAGTAAAGTGTGCAAGAGCTTGTGGTCATTTTATGAACAACTGATTCACAAATTTCCAAATTTAATTGGAGTTTCGTTTTCCAAAATGTAGAATTGTGCTAGTGATTTTGTCGCCATTTTATGCTGCAGAACATGCCATAGATTGGGAAATTAGAAATATGGTCCACCGTATGCTCTACACTAGGTGGTGCAGGGACTGTGACTTGTGCGTGAATTAGTTTTAAGCGATATTAGCCTTGCGCTGCAGCAACCTCACTCTCTCCTCCTCTCCCACCTGAGCCCGGTGTCACGACAGAGTCAAGAAGACTAGAGATGGGAGAGGGCGCAGGTGGCTGGCGCTGCCGGAGCCACCCCTGAGCGTAACACCACACCTGGCTCGGATCCCACGGAGTGTGAGTGCCATAAAGGCCACATTAAATAGGAGCCATTGCAGCCTGAATCTCAGTCCTCTAGTCAGCCACACTACACAAACACACATTGGGCTGACCACACATTGGCCACTCACAAACTGTCCATATCAGCGACAAACAGTCGGCCAAGGTTGAGGTTGAGAGTGGTGTTCCCTAAAGCTCTGTTCTCGGTCTTTTTTTATATTGTCTACATAAACGATTGTTCAAACGAACTGGACTGCGATATTGCCATATTTGCCAATGATCTTTGACTTCGGCGCGTCATTCAAATCGTACCAACGAAGATAAATTTTAAGCAAAATTAAATAGACTCCAGCAATAATCAACAAACAGGCTCTTGCCATTCAATGAAAGCAAGTGCAACATCATTCGATTGGTGAAAAGCAATCCTTAGAATTGTACGGTTTGCCAACTTAATAGCATTCCATTGAAGAAGTAGATGCCCAAAATTACCTGGGTATGGATTACGCCCTCGCTTAAACTCTCCCTACATTAAGCAAAGGTAGCGAAGTCAGCGATGTCGATTAAATACCTCGCCAAACAAGGAATGAAAGCCTTCAATACTAACTGCTTCACCAAAGTCTTCGGAGCCTTCGTGGGGCCGCAGATGGAATCCGTTATCCGGAAATTAGAAACCTGGCGCTGTTAAAAATAAACGATCAGTTATTGCTTTGGATTTGATGTACGAAACCACAGCAACACGTATGTGAAAAGGTTTTTTTAACTACAAAATAAGATTACAGTTTCAGGTCGATAAACGATTGTGCATACAACACACTGGTCAGCCGCCTAATTGAAACTACAATAAAAGTATTTTGTCGTCCTCTTTAAACTTTTAGCATCTTTAAAACTTTGCTGGCGACATGCAAGCACCTGCCACTCACACTGGCTGCTCCATATTTCGCCTAATTGGCTAGTGGGTTTTGCAGCACGGATATTACTCTCTTACTACTGTCGACCTGCTGCACGCCCTTAGCTTTAAGCACCCTACGTGGCATACCGATCACTGCAGACGACATCCGGCACAAACAGCCAAATACAATGGGAAAGCCGTTTGTGCCAAAAATCGCGGCTAATACAGTGCAATTGCAGCCCAGCCTTGTAAAAACTCGATCGTTCGTGTAATTTAATTGCACGCAAACACGATCCTTCAGTAAATACTTTGATCAACTTTCCAAGCAGGCATAAATGCTATTTTGCTTCAAAAAGGTGGCGAAATTCCTTATTATGAGGTCTTTTAAAACAACGCATTAATCATACATTCATTATTATATCATTCAATTGAGCACTGTGGCTTTTAAATTTAAACATGGCATATATAAATTGCAAACATTATTGAGCTCTATGTCATAACTTTTTGATAGTTTATACTGATGTTTTTTTAATTAGACGTAACTAAAAAGCGGAATATTGATTAAACTGTCTACTGTGGATCTTCAAGGGTAAAGAAAAAGAACCTGTGACAGGATCGAGGCCGGCTAGATAGGGCATAATATTAGCAGACCAAGTAAAATTAAAAGTGCATAGACTAAAGCGATGTACATGCATTTTTAGAGATTTGTCTCCATACCATACATCTTAGGGTGGATTTAGTATTCTCTTTGACTGGACAGGATATTTGGCCATCAATAAATGTTAAATGGTTGGAATGCTTGGTACTGACGTCCAAATAGAGTGCGGAAATAAAACAACATCTACAGCTGTCAGAACAATGTTCCTCTAACCGATGTGTGAGCGTTAATCCATTACTATTGATAACCCAGCGTGTCTTTTATCATGAACTGTTCACCAGAATTTCGAAATGCATTTTTGCATGTAAAAATGTGTTAAAAACAGTTATTATACAAATAATGGTGCAACATAAGCCTGAGGTATTAAAACCATATCAACATTCCGGCTTCTGAGCAAACGTTATTCAGAAAAACATAAACTTAATTCCGAAAAACATTAACATAAACTTAAATAATCACAACGTAGAATGAATATTTTCCTGAATGTTTGATGCCACGACAAAAAAAACTAATTGATATATAAAAATACACATAATTGTCTTCTTTTCTTACTTATTTTTTGGGACATTATGTCTTACACAATATCAAAGTTTTAGGTATTGGTTTATTGGTTTTTGAACATTATTTTAAAGTACGAATCATGTCAAATGCAAAACGGAAACTGTAGGCTGAAGCTTTAAAGTGACATGCTTTTTAGTTACGTCTAATTAAAAAAAATCAGTATAAACTATCACAAAGTTATGACATAGAGCTAAATAATTTTTACAATTTATATATGCCATTTTTTACTTTAAAAGCCAAAGTGCTCAATTGAATGATATAATAATGAATGTATGATTTATGCATTGTTTTAAAAGACCTCATAATTAGGAATTTCGCCACCATAATATACCTTTTTTAAAGCAAAATAGCATTTATGCCTGCTTGAAAAGTTGATTAAAGTATTTACTGAAGGATCGTGTTGGCGTGCAATTAAATTACACGAACGATCGAGTTTTTACAAGGCTGGGCTGCAATTGCACCAAAAAACGATAGTTTCATTTAGGGAAAAAGCATCTTGCCTGGTCTTATATTTCACTTTTCATTGGTGTGGGCACTCAATTGGTATTTATCTGAACACGAAAAGCGTTTTATGCCGAGCGTTACGCTTTGGCTCTTTAGCAATACATTAATTGCTTCAATAGAACTAATATACACCTTCCATTAAGTTTGGATAACTTCCGTTGTGGCTATGCATGCCATGTTATCGAGTTTATCTTTCTGATAAAATGTCCACATAAACAACGATAACCGTTGTTATGCTATTTTGTGCATTCCAGTGTAAATAAAATTATGGGAGTGTTTTAAGCATTAGCAAACTTGTTTTCAAATAATAAGCAATTGCTGCTGATACGAAATTTACTAAACATATTCCGTCATGCAGGAAAGCAGGACAAACGACAAACAAAATCACAGTATTCAACCCCATTCTCTTCTTCATCCGATATGCACCTTTTACTTAGACACGCCTTATAACCTCCAGTAGCCATCCAATTGCATTCATCTATCATGCACAATGGTTAACGGGAAGATAGCGCTTTATGCTAGCTGAACTTATCCCAGTAAGAATGTTCTTGTGCAATAACGATATTAGAAAGGATCATTTATATTTTTCAATTTATTAAAGTTCCTAGTTGATTTATGTTGAGATTTTCATGTGTAACATCGGTAATGTTTTGCTTGAGTTTCACAGTAATGATTGGGCTTGAAAACGTAATTATCTACGGTTGTTCCGAGGACGACCGTCATGTGATTTGAAGCTAGGTAGCGCAGGAATCGCAAATGTTGAGTAACTTCAAAGTGCATAAGCGTGGACTTGCGCTGCATCTACCACACGCTCCCCACCATCATCCTCACCTGGAACCGGTTTTATGGTTACGTCACGAAGGTTAAGTGTGACGGTGCCCACCTGGCTCGCATTCCATGCAGAGGAAGTGTCAGTATGCCTCCCAAAGTAAAAGCAATTGCAGCCTGCACGCATTCGACCAGGTGGCCACTTTACACAAACTGTAGACCAAGAGGTCTGAGTTTTACCTGCAGTTGGTAACATGACCGAAAAAGACAAGGAAGAATGAAATAGCCATTTCTGGCTTATAAACTGTCATCAGCAAGCCATTATCAAACCCAGGTGCTGCAGTGCCCGAGGCTCGAACTTGCGACCTTGTTGGGCGAAAATCCAACACTCTATCTACTGCACAACGAGCTCGTTGTCTTTACTGATTCAAACGGGAATATTAATTATGTTACTTGGGCGCACACCAATCAGTAACAGGATTCACTTGTCCCATTGTGCCTTGGGGCTAACTTTCAAGCCCTGCCAGCAGACGTAAGGCAGCTTAGGATAAAGGCAGAATAACATGACCAACAAAGACAACGGACACTGGAATGGCCTTTTCTGGCTTATTAAACGTCATCAGCTGGCATTCCCAACCCGAGGCGTTGCGGCGCCCGAGCCTCGAACTCGCGACCTTGTTTGGCAGAAGTCCAACGCTCTTTTTACTGCGCCACGAGATCGTTGTCTTGACGGTTTCAAACAATGGAAGATGGGCATGCACTGATCGGTAACAGGACCCGCTCGTCCCGTTGTGCCTTGGGGCTAACTCTATAGCCCTGCCAGCAGGAAGGCATGTGCGGTAGCTTCTGATTTGTAAAAATCGCAATATAGGCAGTAAGTCCTTAAGATTGAAACGTAAATTAAATTTAAAGTTTCGTAAAGGATTGCGCATGGCACACAACGGTCATATTTACGATTGACTACATTGTAAAACCTCACGATGTCCCATTGACATTCACGTTTTTTTCGAACTTATAACGCGACCGTAGAGCATCTTTCTCTCACACAGGCTGTTCCATATTTTAGCTCAGAGCCTTGTGAGCTTTGCAGCCCGGTTACCGCCGCATATTGAACCGTCGACAAACATTAGCATGATTTATGATGCTCAAAGGTGGCTTGGACTAAAGTTAGCCGTGGCCGAATGCCTGCATGCCCACATGGTTTTATCTTTTGCATTTTCTGAGCAAAATCCCGATCATCTAATGGGCTTAAGTACAATTAAATTATTCACAAATTAGCAAGGTTTGAGTTTGGGTTGTAAAACTTCTAATCCTGCCTTCAGCCCCGTCAAACAACCTTTCGGGTTCACCTGCCAATCCTTTTTCATCACATTTGTATAAGGCGGTAGTGTACTATCTGGCGAAATATCAGATACAAGCGGTTACATGGAAACTATCAAATATTAATAGCTCAACGTTACCACTGATAATCTTTGGGCATTCTACATGATAAGTAGGTGGCAGCACTGTAAATAAAATATATTTTTAAGTGAAAATGCTTCTTAAGAGTTCTATTTTTGTGAATGTTGCGCTTTTGTTGTCTACAAATTACGAAATATCATTCTCAGTGAACCCTCCGTATAATGTATCCCTATTTGTTTCGCCCTGACTATATTTTACCCCGTTGCATTCGAAGGTTGCGTCTATTTTAACACCCTGCTGCCGAGATCTTAGCATGAAATACATTCAATTTTGGACATAGTATTCTTCTGTTACCGTTTCCTCCATAGTTGCTGCTAAAACACCTTTACAAGGCGTCCTTGGATTGCTCACTTCGGCAAACTGAGAGTGACCTAGGCACATTTATGTTCCCTTTGAAACATTTTATTTTATATAGTATAATTTTGGATTTATTTAATTAATAATGTAGTTAATGGTCTTCTAAGCTCAAATCTTATTCTAAAAATACATAGAACAAGAAAAGCACAGCAACCAGGAAAATGTGTGTGATATTTATCTAAATAACATGAATTCACAAATACAAGCGATAATTTATGCCTTACATACTACTGGGAAGTTAATTTCAAATATACACACCCGCTTTTTTAATGGGACAAACTGAGTATTAAGTAAAGTGTGCAAGATCTTGCGCCTGCAAAATGTTTTTAATTTTAATTGGAGTGTGTTTTCTAAAATTTGGATTGTGCCGGAAATTGTTTCACCTTTCATGCTGCAGACCATGCCATAGATTAAGAAATTAGAAACTGGCGCTTTTTAATTAGGGAACAGTTGTTTTCGATTTAATGATAGAAACCACAGAAACACGTATGTAGTAAGTTTTTTAGACTACAAACATAGACGATAACAGGGTCGTCAGCGTCGATAGACGACAGCAAAACACAATCGATCGGTCGATCGATTGAAACTACGATAAAGTATTTTGTCGTCCTCTTCTAAACTTTTAGCATCTTTAAAACTTGCTGGTGACATGCAAGCACCTGCCACTCACACAGGTTGCTCCACATTTCGCCTCATTGGCTTGTGGGTTTTTGCAGCACGGATATATCACTGTCTATCAGACGGTCGACCTGCTGTGGGATGACTTATGGGACTAAAATGATGCTGGCTACAGCCATCAAATGACCTGATGTCCATATATCCCAACCATTTTATCGTCTGGATTTTTGTTGGAAATTTTGAAATAACCTAAAGGTTACCAGCTTTAAGTGTATTTACAGAGATGATCAGAGTTTGAGTTTAGGCAGGTAAACACCTGATGTTTTGCCATAAATAAAACATCAAACAGCCTCTTTGGATTCACCTTTGAAGACCGTTCCGGCTGGAATATCCACAAAGATAGAGTTGTTAACGCTCTTGTCCGAAGAGATAATACCAGTTTCTTACCATTGTATGGAAAATAGAGATTCTCCTTATTGATTCACATATATTTTAACTGAAAAGGTCTCAGCGAAATCTTTTGCGGGTAGTGACAACAAACCAGATGACCCCAGCGGTAATGTCCTTCACGTGTCTCACGTGCATTTTGCAAATATTTTTGGAATGCTGCACTGGACGTGTTCCGTAGGAAAAGTAAGTATCCAGCATCGATGAATGGCTTAAGGTGGTTTATAAAGCCGTAGTGGCCATACGTCCAGTCTCCATTGTCTTTGTTGCGTATTATTAATCTGCCTCTACCTCTAAATCGCATATCACGACAAATTATCCCGGCAAGATGATGGGTAGTGTCAAAATCATTACATATTATCTTTCATGTCGTTTTCATATCTCGTTTTGAAAACAATCGCTTTCTTTGATTCAGCACATTTAAATGCCAAATAGTTATCTTATTTGTTTCAATTCGATGATGCATTATCAACAGTGAGTTTCGAAATCATTTTTCTCGTTTGTTTACCAATACAAGACTTTGAGGTAGAAAAGTGAACGAACAATTATTGCAATTTTGAGTTGCATACCCCATTAATTTTCGAATGATAAAGCAGTCTCGATTTAAAACTGCGTTTATATCAAATGAGGTGAAATTCGTCAATATTTGTGGGATAATGCAGAGTTAACGCCCACCTACATAAAGATTGAAAACTCGAAACACAATTTTTAAAAGTAGTAAACCTATGATGCAATTCTACTGGACGCGTGGTCAAAATACGAACCCACCTCTGATTAAGGACCATTCAGATGCTAGAACTTGAGAGCTGCATTTCGCATTGGCGTTTCAAAATGGTTTCAGAAGAAAAAGATAGTAGCCAAAATATTCAGCCGATCATTCGCTTCATATTTTATTTTTCAAAGGTTGTGATACTAGACCTAAAATGTGGTCATACTTTTTCATGTTCAGACTACTACCGTTGACTCAAAACATATTCTGATACAAATGTCTTCAGTAACTACATGTTAACCAGAAATTTTCATGAGAGAAGTTAAAGATTATTAGATATATGTGGCAGCTAAACACCATATTTATGCAAAGCGTCTATGCCATCAATGACCACTCAAAGGTTTGGCCACATAAAGCCATCGCTGATCACAATCCTCACCATAAAACATCGCCATCACCACCGCTCCATCGCTGCCAGCGTGAAGGGCCATAGCTCCCATCATCCAAGCAAATAAAGACGGCTCTTCAACCGCCACCGTCAGCAACACCACCGCACAAACCATCGATGTGGACGCCGTGATCATCTGTCCTAACTGCCATTATACATTCACTGCACGCATCAGTCAGATCGTTCAC
Source organism: Schistocephalus solidus (assembly GCA_017591395.1). NCBI lineage: Eukaryota > Metazoa > Platyhelminthes > Cestoda > Diphyllobothriidea > Diphyllobothriidae > Schistocephalus > Schistocephalus solidus. The sequence goes on along the minus strand of WEDG01002862.1, from coordinate 6,047 downwards.
TTGGCCGGATCACCATATTATATTCTCGTACCGTCATCTAGGCCGCTCACGAATCAATAAAATGGGTGGTTATCCACAACCGGTTTGTGCGCAAACAAAACCAAATCGATATAACACAAACAGGTTTGTAAAGAGCTCGTTTGACCTAGAGGTAGGTGTGGACCTGCTCATTATCTATGTGGCTCCTCTGCCATTGCGATCAAGACTGAGACTATCGTGGTGCATACTGGCGATTGCACTCAGTCTGGTTGCAGCATAGGCTCAATTTCACTTTTATGTAAGTCACGCGCCGGTAACCAATTCAGCTTCACATTCATTTGGGACCAGCTCACTTAATTTAAACTGTTGACACCAAGCCAAACTTAAGGTCAAATAAGTGCAGGACAATCAACGAATATAAGGCCTTATTAATCCACCGAAAATATGAGTTCATGTAATAATATCCATGGACATAAAATTTAATCCTCGAAAACTAAAGCTCACGCTTATGTTTAATGTGCTTTAATTTAGTTGATAAACGAAGAAATCCATCAATAAATACACAATTGCTATTTTAATGGGCAGAATTACACCCTAAAGCAGTGTTATTCTTACAAAAGCCAGTGATTACGACATCAGTGCAATTGGATGGTGGCTACAGCTTATATAGTTTGTGTTTGACTGAAAAAGCATTCACAGAAGAAGACAATTATGGGCTTTAACATAATTTGCATGTTAGTGTTTGAGCACTGTGGCTTTGCATATTTAAATTTTGTTAGCTTGTTCTTGCTTTTACTGAATTTGACGTTCATAAAAATTTGGACACACACGTTGAGCTGTAATCGTCCTTTTTAGAATTCTGATGCCATTTTGCAAATTAGTATGCTTTTTGATTATTTCAACCTCTTTGGGGAAAAATTTCAAAATTTTGTTACTGAATGGCTAAGCATATAATGAATAGGATGATTGTATAGTGTACAATGACATGCTATTGGATAAATTACAGTTAAAACCGTAAATCTGATATTAATAGCAGACACGGAGAATATCCGACAAAAGCAAACGATTTGAAAAAGATGACAGGACGATACATAATCGAATGTTTAGTTAGGTATTGTGTACCGCATTTTTTGTCTGATTAGGGCCATCTTACTTATCCCATTTTTCATTTATTTCCTTTCAGTCCACATTAATTCGTCGTTAGCGTATTTTTATGGTTGCGTGGATTAAATTGCAGCAGACAGAAGCTGCTATTTCCAAATATAGAAAGGTATTTTGTTCGAAAATTATAAGGTATTTAAACCGAAAAACCATGCATATATCTACTGCTCTTTTTGACAGGATAATTTCGCAGTAACCATTTGCAACAGGAACCACAAACTACCATCAAACACATTTTGTGTTGTGTTTTTAACACGCTTTCGATTTATCTGGATCAGTGTTTATCTCATACAAAGATGATATAAGACTTACGCGAAAAATAATGATGCATGTAAATACCTTCTCATTTCTGGTTTATAGACGATGAACAATTCCCAAAACATGTGGAGTCCATAGAAGCGATCAAATTTGTGGAAAGCATCTTAAAATAATTGGTTCTGATTCAGACTTTGCAAAAAATAAACCTTACTCTCTGGATTTATTTTTGGGTGGAATGTCTGGAAACACCAGTTTACGCAGGTTGTACAGAAGTGCCCATTTTTTGGGAAGTGCATTTTATTGGAACTAGAATGTTTTGCCGGATTTCATGAAATATTTATCTAGTTCTGAAAAAGGATTAAGTAAGCTTTTACAAAATTATGAAATGACCAAAAATGTAAAGCGCATTTAGATTTAAGCATATGGAATAGCCATTTCTGGCTTGTGCTTGTCATCAGCAACCTAGAAGCCAAGCCCAGGTGCTGCAGTGCCCGAGGCTCGAACTCTCGACCTTGTTGGGCGAAAATCCAACACTCTATCTACTGCACAACGAGCTCGTTGTCTTTACTGATTCAAACGGGAATATTAATAATGGTAGTTGGGCGCACACCAATCGGTGACAGGATTCACCTGTCCCATTGTGCCTTCGGGCTAACTTTCAAGCCCCGCCAGCAGGGCGTAAGGCAGCTTAGGATAAAGGCAGAAAAGCATGACCGACAAAGACAACGGACACTGGAATGGCCATTTCTGGCTTATTAAACGTCATCAGCTGGCATTCCCAACCCCAGGCGCTGCAGCGCCCGAGCCTCGAACTCGTGACCTTGTTTGGCAGAAGTCCAAAGCTCTTTTTACAGCGCCACGAGCTCGTTGTCTTGACGGTTTCATACACAATGAAACAGATGTGGCACGCACCGATCGGTAACAGGACCCGCTCGTCCTGTTGTGCCTTGGGAGCTAACTCTAAAAAGCCCCGCCAGCAGGAAAACATATACGGTATCTGCTGATTTGTAAAAATCGCAATATCGGAAGTACGTCCTAAAGATTGAAACTTGAAAGTAAATTTTAAGTTTCGTAAAGGATAGCGCATGGTACACAACGGCCAGATTAACGATTGACTACATTGTAAAACCTCACGATGTCCCATTGACATTCACGTGTACTTTGAACTTATCTAGCGAATGTAGAGCATCTCTCTTTCACACAACAGGCTGTTCCATATTTTCAGCTCAGGGCCTGAGCTTTGCAGCCCGCACCGCCGCACATTTAACAGTCAAAATGTACCATAAGGCTGGAGCAAACATCGGATCAACCTTATGCGGGCTTAGCACAATTTAAATTATTCACAAAGAGCAAGTTTCTGAGTTTGAGTTTGCTAAAACTTCTAATCCTGCCTTCAGCCCCGGGTCAAACAACCTTTCGGGCTTCTACATCCATCCATCCTTTATCACATTTGTATTAAAGCGAGAGCGTAATATCTGGCGAAATATCAGATACAGTTTTGCCGTTACATGGAAACTATCAAATATTAATCGCTCAACGTTACCACTGATAATCTTCGGGCATTCTACATGAGAACTAGGTGGCAGCACTGTAAATAGACATACTTTTGAAGCGGAAATGCATTTTAACAGTTTCTGGCGTTTGTGACGTTGGCGCTTTTTCGTCTACAAATTAAGAAATATCATCTCAGTGAACCCTCCGATAATGTATCCCTATTGTTTTCGCCGTGACTACATTTTACCCCCGTTGCATTCGAAGGTTGCGTCTATTTTAACACTTGCTGCTTAAAACACCTTTTACAAGGCGTCCTTGGATTGCTGACTTCGGCAAACTGAGAGTGACCTGGGCGCATTTATGTTCCCTTTGAAACATTTTTATTTTTATATAGTAAAATTTTGGGATTTATTTAATTAATAAGGTAGCTTAATGGTCTTCTAAGCTCAACTCTTATTCTAAAAATAAATAGAACAAGAAAAGCACAGCAACCAGGAAAAATGTGTGTGATATTTATCTAAATAACATGAATTAACAAATACAAGCGAGAATTTTATGCCAAATAAACTAACATACTACTGTGAAAATTTACTTCAAATATACACACCCGCTTTTTTAATGGGACAAACTAAGTATGTAGTAAAGTGTGCAAGATCTTGTGGCCATTTTATGAACAGCTGCCTGCAAAAAAATTTCAAATTTTAATTGGAGTTTTTTTCTGAAATGTGGATTGTGCTGGAGATTTTTTCACCTTTTCATGCTGCAGACCATACCCTAGATTAAAGACATTAGAAACCCGGCGCTTTTTAATTAAGGAACAGTAAGTGTTTTCGATTTAATGATAGAAACCACAGAAACACGTATATAGTAAGTTTTTTAGACTAAAACATGAGATTACAGTTTCAGGTCGATAAACGACAGTGCATACAACACACCGGTCAGTCGCTTTAATTGAAAACTACGATAAAAGTATTTTGTCGTCCTCTTTAAACTTTCAGCATCTTTAAAATTTTGCTGGCGACATGCAAGCACCTGCCACTCACACAGGCTGCTCCATATTTCGCCTCATTGGCTTGTGGGTTTTGCAGCACGGGTATCACTGTCTATCAGACGGTCGACCTGCAGAGGGATGACTTATGGGGATAAAATGATGTTGTGGCTACAGCTATCAATGACCTGATGTCCATATATCCTAACCATTTTATCGTCTGGATTTTGTAGGAAAATTTGGAAATCACCTGAAGGTTACCAGTTTAAAAGATTTTTTTACAGAGATGATCAGAGTTTGAGTTTAGGCAGGTAAAACACCTGATTTTTGTCATAACCAACATCAAACAGCCTCTTGGATTCAATTGAAGACCGTTCTGGCTGGAATATCCACAAAGAAATAAGTTGTTTACTCTCCCGTCCGAAGTGTTACCAGGTTTCTACCATTCTATGGAAAATGTAGATCTCATATTGACTAATATTTTTCAAAGAAAACGTGGCAGGTAGACGACAACAAGCCAGATGACTAGCAGTGATGTCCTTTACGTGCTACACGTATTTGCAAACATTTTTGGAACACAGCACTGGAATATTTCCCGTAGAAGACTTAAGTAGCCAGCATCGATTGGTTCATTTGGGCAGTTAATCAAGTTCAGGAATTTATGTTTTGGCAGAATTTAAGGTGACATCTTCATCTTTGTCGTCTCGTGTAGTAGCATTGGCGTATTAAAACTCTCAAATATTTTTGTGATAAATGAACATTTTGTCTTTCTTTTGTGTAGGTGGCGATTAAGGCCTGTGCGGTTAAATGATCTTTTGCATTTGTTTACCTATTTGCTGCTATGATACAGGCTGTGGAATAACTATAAATTGCATTATACCCTTAACATCAGCTTCAAATGTATACACTTATCAGTAAATGTTCTTAATTCTGAAATAAAAGCTGGGTAATCAGTACACAAAGGCAAATTAATAGTTAAATTCCCATGTGTGTGTGCATGAATTGCAGTGAACAGTGTAGTTTATATACCTGACGAAACCCTTTGGAGTGGGTGTCTTTCGATCTGCAAATAACTATATCAGCTTGTTAATCTGCATCCAGTTCGTCTTGTTTGCATATGTGAAGAAACTTCGGCGTTGTCAGGCACCATTTTTGTGATTATGAGCAGGTGGAAATCAATTTAAAATGTAATTCTTTACAAGTTACGAGTAGAAACGCGTGGAAGCATCCGGATAACTAATGGAATAAATGGTATGAATTCAGAGTTTTTTACTGATGGATGCTTGAAGGCCTTTCTGATATCTACAGTGTTAAAAACATAGAAATTGTATATCTGTCATCGAATTTCAAAAAAAGGCATTGTAGTGACCCACTGCAAGCTGCATGTAGTGATTGTTTTAGAGAGAACCAAAAGGGTCGTTTTCTAGGTCAATAAAATTACAAAGAATTCCACACACTTGTGAAGTTCCTGATTGACCCTACAAATAAATTTGTTGGCGATGCGAACCATGTCATTTTCATAGATGTTGAGACTGTGATTGGGCCAGAAAACAGCCTGTCTTTCAGAAAGGGCTTCAAAATATTTAAGCTAAGTATCTTGAGTGTTTTGCAGCCGATAAGTCATCAACTCTCAAACAGTTGTCCATTAAGGCATGATTTATGGGGCTTAATTGTTTTTTTGACTGTAGTCCTCCGCAACGTACTGTCCATAAACCCTTACAGTCTGATCATCGTGATTGTCTCGGAAAAAGTACTGGCGACATATCAGTTTCTTCTAATAATTTTAAAAAATAATTCATAATACTTGAACATGAACATGTTTCACAGACATATTAAGCAGCAGGTAACAACCTACTGTTTTCCAGAAATGTTTGCAGCAGTTGGTTTTATAATCTGTTTGATCCTCACATGGTTGTCTGTTCATCACCCAGATCCTTTGTTGAGTTGTCCTAAAAATACACAATTGCTCGAAGGAGACGCGATAACAAACGCCCACAAATTAAAACGAAGCACGTGCGGCCTTTATGATAAAATCACATACGTTAGAATCCTGCGGTCATTAGAGAGTCCTGGGATATGCTTTGCGTTAGCAGACACCAAATATTGACCATTGCAACTTTAAACTTCCTGACGGTTATTTATGAATGACAAGAGTATTGAAAACTTA
>WEDG01002861.1:0-26953 GCA_017591395.1 Schistocephalus solidus | reverse complement strand
CACCTCTATCCAGGGGTTTCTGTTGAATAATTTGCCTGGCAGATGTTGCGGCTTCCCCAATACTGGCTTCAACGTCTTTGGCTTGGGGAGGTATGACAGCTGTGGGTCCACTTTGTGTCCTCCATTCGGTGGACAACAGCTCCTCTATATTTGTCACTGATGAATCGCGCGTGGCCTGAAGACTATTTTCGTTAATCATTATCTGTCGTGTTTAGTTTAACTCGTTCATTGTTATATTTTGATCAATTTAATTTTGTACCTTCGATTGCTTTCATAAGGCATGCGAGCGTCTAGTATAGACCAAAGCGTTGAAATTGCATTTAGGTCACCTTGTGAGAACACTGCGTTTTCATTTGCACTTAATGTACAGTTCGGGTCATAGAGGATAGATTTATACTCAAGGGAAAACTGGTCGGAAAAAGATAATGTCTCGCGCTGTCTTTCTTTTTCGTGCTTTAAAAGAAAGATGGATTGAATACGTTTAGACTGATGTTGTCCAGGATTTCTCACGATATTTCCATCCTGCGGAGGATTTATTGGATTTAATATTCTCACCAGAGTGTTAGAGGTAATAACGGAAACGTATACGTCGACCGAACACTGGTAGACATCATAAGCATCTTCGAAGATATAGAAAACCTTTTTGCATTGGCACCGATCACCCAGAAAGTAGGTTGTTAGAAGACCATATATTTCGCTCGCGCATTCTGGCAGCAGGACGGGTCCATTAAATTGAAGACGACTTATAAGCAGCCATCGGAATACGTTTGCAAACGATTTTTCAGAAATGTGTCCGCAGGTTATTTGATCTAAAATTAGGTTTTAGAATAGCAAAATAAATTTTACAATGTCCAGTATATATTTTTTATTTGAATTTAGAAATCAGCGCCCAGTATACCGTTTCCTTTTGGCCTTCGAACGTTTGAGCATTCATAAGGTATGCGAGCGTCTAGTACAAGAAGTACAGTGAAAGTAATTAAATATTGGGACAGAGTAGTCAGACAAGTGTGTGGAGGCTAGCCAGTGATCACAGACTATCACGCAGTCTCCAATAAAATTTGCGAACTATGAGGTCAACTACTTTTCACGCTGCGGATGCATGCATGCAATTCAAGAGACCTGACCGCCAGTGCTTAGCAGCCCATGGCAAAAGCAGCTCTTCGCAAGCTCAGAAGTTGAAGATGCGCGTAGAATGCGGTAAACATACGTTTGTATTCTGGAAACAAAAATGTGTGCGAGCACGTTAGTAGCCGGGTATGAAGAGACTACGCATTGCTACTGTCGTCTAAGCAACGCATCTGGAATGATATCTGCGTCCTCCCTTGCATTTTCTGACTATTTTGTAATGTTTGTAATTAAGCAAATTTGACAGAAGATTGCCTTGTAAAGTAAGAGTCTTATTGATTTTTGTTTTGCGATAAGGGACAGAAAGTTTGAAGGATAGTCAAACAGCAAAAGCAGCCTTTCATTAGCCCCCAATTTAGAAATGCACGCGGAAAGCAGCAAAGATAGCTTTGTATTCTGCACACAAAAATATGTGTGAGCAGGTTAGTAGCCAGGTATGAAGACACTATACATTGGTAGTGTCGACTGGAATGATGTCTGCGTCCTCCCTTGCATTTTTGAATGTTTTTATGTTTTTTAATAACTCAGAAATGACAGTGGATTGTCTAGTTAAGTAAAAGTGGTATTGATTTAATGTTTCAAGATAAGAGACAGAAAGTTTTAATGATAGTCAAAGTTGAGTGACTGTTGCTTAAACTTAACATATAACTTACGGGACTGCAAGGATAATATATGCAAAAGTGGTTATCTGGTCCACAGGAGATGACGATATTATAGAATGGCTCAGATTAAGTGCATATTATCACGACGAAATAAAAGTACTAAATCGCATGGCATGGTTTACAACGTCAACATTACATGTTTCTGCAAAGTCGCGTGAAGGGTCACAAAGGGTTTATCCCAATTAGTGCACTGTGCCATATTTGCATTTCCTAAACGATATCCAAGTGATGCATATTTCCTTAAACTGTCGGTTATGCAACAATCACCGGCGTATTTGCCCTAGAGAGTATGAAGAGTCTGTGTTACCGTAACACAAATTGCAAGCAAATTTTGCCAAAAACCGAACTTACCAAATATATTCATTACTAAAGAGAAAGAATGCAAAATTGAATTGATCGAGCCAAGGTATGAATACTCCAGAAAAATTCATAATTAGTTACTTGTGTCCATCTACCTGAAACTACATAGAGAATGCTAGGAAAACACTGAGAATCCGAATCTGTTAATTTTGTGTAACGCAGCAGTAGAAGCATCGGCAAAACATATTTCTGGGCTTATAGCTTGTACATTTAGCGAAGAAGAGATTTAAAGTCTTTGCAATATAACCTTCGTCTAATTAATAACACTTCCAATTGTTTGTAGAATAGGCATTACATGGTTATTTCACAGTATTGATGGACTCTGCCCCCTAAACGGGCCACGTGGTAATGCGTTGGACCAACACGGGGGCCACATCAGGGCACGGCATGCGTTATTCGGGTTGCGCTCCCATAACAAATGCCGAACATGGAGGTGTGGTGGCACGCCTAGGGGCGGCTTGGACTTAGGGGACCCAGCCGCGCCAGCCACCTGCGTCCTCTCCCGCCTCCGGTCTTCTTGAATCTGTCTTGACACAGGGCTCAGGTGGGGGAGGAGGAGAGAGTGCGGTAGCTGCAGCGCAAGGCTACTATCACTTAAAACTAAATCACGCGCAAGTCACCGTCCCTGCTCAACTTTCCCATGAGCATACGGTGGACATCGTCGGACTACGACGGTCGAACTGTCGATGGACTCTGACATTAGGGTTTATTATAATTTCGGGTATAACCCTTGGAAGTCATGTTTGAATCGCCTGCTTCCGTGTTCAGTACACAATAATTTCAGAACTGTTTTCCCAGATTATTCTCTTTGTACCAGAAAGCGCATAGCAAACGCTACGTGTCCCTTGTAGAGCCAAATCCTTTGTAAGTGTGTCTCGCAGCAGCAGAAACATCGGCGAAACATATTTCTGGGATATAACAAGTAAAAGTGATGTCTGAATTACCTGACTAAATGTTCTGCACGTAATAGTTTCAGAAATTATTTGCCCGATTATTCACTTGTAACTATGTACCAGACACTGCATAGACAATGCTGAGCATCCATTGAAAATCCGAATTCCTTGTTGCTCTGTCACGCAGCAGCAAAACGTGGGAGAAACACATGCCTAGGTTTTAAGCTTGTAACTTTATTGGATGAAGAGTTATAACGATTTTGCAATATAACATTCATATTAATATAGCGCTTTCACTTGTTTGTAGAATTGGCATTACGTAGTTATTCAATATAATTGATGGATGTTGACCCAAACGTTTATTTAACTTTCGGGTAAACCCTCAGACGTCATGACTTGAACATAATAATTTTTAGATATTAAACTCACCTGACTCCATGGACTGCACGTTAAAGTTTCAGAAATTATTTCCCCGTTTATTCTCTTCAGTTCGTGTACCCGAAACTGCACAGAGAAATCTGGGAATGCACTGGGGATCCAAATATTTTTTTCTGCTGTGTCACGCAGAGGCAGGTGGGCTTTTAGCTTGTACGTTAGTGGCTGAAGAGATGTAAGGTCTTTGCAATATAAGATTCATAATATTTAAAGCCCTAACACTTGTTTCTAGAATGGGCATTCTGTGGTTTTTCCGCAGTAATTGAGAGTCTCCAACCACAATATTCATTGTAATTTAGGGTATGACACTTTAGAGACATGTCTGAATCACCTGACACAGTGGCCTGCACAAAATTCACTTAGAAATTATTTCCCCGTTTATTCTCTTCAGTTCCTGTACCAGAAAATGCATAGTGAATGCTGGGACTCCACTGGGGAGCCAATTCTTTTGTTGCTTCGTCATGCAGCAGCATAAACATAGGTGAAACACGTTTCTGGGCTTTAAGTTGGAAACCTTAACCAAATGAGGAGATATAACCTCATTTTAAAAAAACTGTTTCATATTATTGAAATCTTCTACCACTGTTTGAAAGTGTTCGATCAAAAGGTTCTTAAAATGTAGAATATGACCCTTAAAATAGGTGTCTGAATAATCTGACATAATGTCTTGCACGTAATCATTCCAGAAATTACTTAACTAATTATCACCTTTAGTTCATATACCAGATAAAGTATAGAGAACGCTGGAAGACAACTAATAATCCAAATGAATTTTTGCTGTGTCAAGCAGCAGCAAAGCCTCGGAGAAACAAGTTTCTGGCCTTCATCTGGTAACACCACCTGATGAACCGATATAAGGTCTTTGCAGTCAAAGATTCATACTACTTATACCAATAACACTTGTTTGTGGAATAAGCATAACCAGGTTATTTCACAGAGGTTGATGTCCTTCAAAAGAAAAACTCATTGTTACTTTGCGTAGACCACTTTAAAAGTCATGTCTGAATAACCCGACACTATGGCCTGCATAGAAAATCCTGGAAATCTACTGGGGAGCCACATATTTTGTTGTTATGTCATGCAGCAGCAGAAAAATCGGCGAAACACGTCTCTAGGCTTTGAGCTTGTACTTTAATGAATGAAGTGATATAACGTCGTTTTAATTTAAGATTCTTCATATAGCACTATCACTTCATTGTAGGATAAGCATTCAGTGGTTGTTTAGATGCATAGAGACGTGGTAGATGCGTTGGACCAACACGGGGGCCACATCAGGGCACGGAATGCGTTATTCGGGTTGCGCTCCGCTAACAAATGCCGAACATGGGAGGTGTGGTGGCACTAGGACTTAGGGGACCTAGCCGCGCCAGCCACCTGCGTCCTCTGCCGCTTCCGGTTTTCTTGACTCTGTCTTGACACCGGGCTAAGGTGGGGGAGGAGGAGAGAGTGCGGTAGATGCAGCACAAGTCTACTATCACTTAAAACTAATTCACGCGCAAGTCACTGTCCCTGCACCACCCTTCCGTGGAGCATACGGTGGGCATCGTCGGACTACGACGGTCGAACTATCGGTTGTTTACAGAGGTTGATACCCTTCGACACAAAAGCTAATTGTAACTTTGTGTATGACACTTTGAACTCATGTCTCAATCACCTGACTAAATTAGACTGCACGTTATCGTTTCAGAACTAGTTTCCCGTTTATTCTCTTGAGTCCATGTACCCATAAATGCATAGAGAATGCTGGCTCCGCGGCGGAGCCAAATATCTTGTTGCTTCGTGATGCAGCAGCAGAAACATCGGCGAAAAACGTCTCTGGGCTTTGAGTTTGTACTCTAATGGATGAAGTGATACGTCTTTTTAATTTATGATTCATAATATAGCACTATCACTTAATTATAGAATAAGCATTTAGTGGTTGTTCTACAGAGCTAATTGTAACTTTGTGTATGTCCCTTTAAACGCATGTCTTAAACACCTGACTGAGTGGCCTGCACGTTATCGTGTCAGAACTAGTTTCCCGTTTGTTCTCTTGAGTCCATGTACCGTAGGCAGATGAATACTGCTGGCAAAGACAAGGGAGACTGGAATGGCAATTTCCGACTCATTAGGCGTCATCTGCCATTCATACCCAACCTCAGGTGGGGCGCCACCCCAGGCTTCAACAAGCGATCTGTTGGTCAGATATAATTCTGATCCACAGGTCACCAAACGAAATAACAAAGATCGGGACAGAGGTCCGGCTACTTGAATTGTTGTAAGCCGCCCGCGAGATAAGTTTAAACGGTGAGGTTTAAAACCAGGCCTAAGTGGTCTAGACACCAAACCTCAGGACGAAACGGATCGCCTGAAATCCATTCTGCAAACAGTATCCACCGGTGCACATCATTGTCCACCACAGATCTTTGGAAGTTGATCACGCGCTAATTCGTCGAAATTTTTCGTCCAAAATTGCGTTAGGTTATATCGGTTTTGCTTGTAATTTCCAGTACGGCCTTCTAAACATTGTTCCCGAAAGCAAAAAAAGATTGCCTAATAGTTCAGACTGACTCACATCTACTCAGAAGGAAACTGCGTTGGATCCTTATACTTGATGCAATTGCTCTCGGATAACGACCCACCTTCCGCTTCCCGCGGCTGAATGCCACATCTTAATGAGGGCATGTTTGAATTCGAGGTTTTCAGATATCATATGTTCTCAGTTGAAGAGACGAAAGAAGTCGCGAAGACAGCTGCAAAGCCAAACAATCAGGTATTCATCTATTGGCTAGAAAATCAAAGTCTTTGAAACTACCTAATTAAGAAGAAATCCCGCAAATCGATCGAACAGAAAATCACAGGTCATAGGGAAAAGAGAAGTTAACAGGATGGGCTGAAGGAGGAAAAAAAAGACATAAAACGACTTGTAGTCGAGTGGGTGAGGTTCGGCACCTAAAGTCCCGGGAAGACAAAAGTGCAATTATTTAGGGGATTCTTAGATGTATGCAGCTCCGTGTAATCAGTCGACCGGTAGGCAGACCCAGTGGCGTAACGCATCTTCCTTCCTCTTTCAGGAGAGGAAGGCAACTTCTTTAAAGCCTGCTGACCCCCAGATAGGAGAGGGACAGAGTGCGGCTGTTCTCCACAGAGGAGAGGACAAAGCGTTGCCGGTATAGACGGTCTCACAGGCTAAAACCCAGATCCCTGGAGTCCCGAGGGGAGAGACAAGGGTTGGGGGGCTAGCCATAAAGGTTGACAGTGAAACCACCGGTATACGCTCGGGATGCGCGCCGACTGTGACCCAGTGCTACTTAATGTGGCTGCGAGTGCACAACAATTCAGCTGGGAGCAACAAGAATCCCCTAAAGAACTGCACTGATGTCGAAAAGAGACCTGCATGAGGATATTATGAAAGCGGGGTGGGTTGCAATACAGTTCAAGCAGGTCCACATAGACGCGTCTCAGTAACAGGTAAGCTAGAATCCAAAGCGAAAAGGGGTAATTGCAGGCTCTCTAAAGGTGCTCAGCGCAGTGTTCCAGGGCTCCGAGGCCCCCTGTTGGAATACAGTCAGGTCTCTGGTAGAATTCTGCTGGTCTTGGCTGCAGAATCGCGGGTTTGGTTGACGGCAGAAAAGAGATGGAGGGTAGAAATGATTGGAATGAGAGAGGAGGCTGACCGATCATGCACCTGCTTCTTGAAGTAGCGGTTAAGGAGCTGAATCACAGAAAACGATGGCAAGTGTCAATGGAATGCTGGATGCAGCAGTAAGTGAAAGTAAACGACCAAAGCCCTAGAAGTTCTCGTTAGCAAATGAACAACTACACTGGCTGAACGACGTGCAGAGAAATTCAGGGCAAATGCGCAAAGTAGAAAATAAACCTGGTTCAAGAGAGACCTACCCCGAGGAGACGGTGTGACAGGCGTCATTCTCAATATAGGCAGTGGAATCTGACTGACTTTTGTAGATAAAGCCAACAATATCACCAGTAGAGAGTGTCAACCCATTCTGGAGAAACGTCGTCATGAAGGAGTCATTTGGCAGAGGCGCGGCAGTCATCCTTAGGACGATGCCGTTCCACCGCATGTGGGTTCGTATCAGAATTGCAAGGTTGATGAATATTTCAGGGTCTCCTTGACACCACCGTGATGCCAGTTGCAGCAAATGCATCTAAGCCTACTTGATTGTTCCTGTTGGACATCTCAAATTCACCGTTTTGGTTTGGCACGATGCTCCGGAAGTGCCCGATTAAATATAGTGACCCGGCGTTTAACCTTGGGAGGCTTGGGTTGCAATCGTTCTTCTCTGGGGCAGTCCATCCTGATTTATGACAGCAAACGATTAACAGAAGAACGATCTAATGACAGAACAGCAAGGAGTTTAAGTTAAAAAAGGAGTGTACGTCACTATGACTATCGACTCCGTCAAGACCGAACAGTCTTGGGCATGCGTCGTATAGAAACGTACTACTGTAGCAGCCGCTATAGTGCCCCTTTCTTCAGCGCCCCGACCACAGCGACAATTTTGCTAACCAGCGGGAGCTCCGTCAACACACGGCCAGTCCTCAGGATTGATCTGAGGTTAGTCACGGCTGCTTTCATAACCGGGACTATCTTAGGCGCGCCGGCAAGCGTGCATAGCCAGCCCGTGGCCCACATGTTCACACTCAGCCACTTCCTAGTGCACCGTACAAGCACGTAAGCAGCACACCAACGTATCCTGTAGACAGAAATAAGATAGTGTGTGTGGTTGTAGTCGATCTCAAATACTTTCGGAAATCTTGGCCTACATAACCTACCAGTCCAATCCATTCTCTGACGGCTCTCCAGGGTTTCTGAGGACTTTTGTTCGACTAGGACAGTTCTCCAAATAGAGCAACCTGCCCGAAATCTTGGCTTGGCCTACACAACCTACCAGTCCAATCCAGGCTCTAACTGCTCGTCAGGGTTTCTGAGGAGTATCTACAAAACAGGCTGAGTCGTTCATTATCCATATTCTGTCTAATTGATTGTGCAATTTATATCGAGTAACTCGTTATAACAAATATTTTTAACACTTCCACTAGCAGAAGTAGTTAAGAACGTTCGGGGGATTTCATTAATTTGCAAAAAAGGCGGAGTAGATCATTTATATACTGCTTGTGTAAAAGCGCTGATAGTGTAAACCTACACCTAGCCACCCGTTACTTCTTAAGTCACCACACAAGAATTCAAAAAGTCATGCCGCAAGCCGGGATTGAACCCGCGACCACCAACGCGATGGCGACGCTCGCTAACCACTCGATCACCTCATCACGGCGACGAGCGCTCTCTCAAATTGATATGCACGCTATTGACAACACTGCCATTTGTGGAGGCTGTCAAAAACTGTCCATGAAGCTAAACCAGCTCGAGGATGAGATAAGACAAATAAAATCTGCGCTAAAAGGCACCTCTAAAGCAGTAGATGCCACTCAGGAGTCCACTGAACGGTTTACCAGAAGCAAAACCATTGATACTCGATCAAAGGGTATCCCAACAACAACTTCGACAGCTGCTACGGCTACCGAACAACAAGTACCAACGGCGCAGGACAAAAATAGTCCGCCTAAAAACAAAAAAACCGTCCAAAACGCAAAACTGACACCAAAAAGGAAAAAGCCAATGGAAAACCGACTTCGAAAGATTCCTCAAAAAGGCTCGAACACGGGGCTTTGACCATTGCCTTATCCTCCACAGGAACTACTGAGATTCTCACACCAAGCACAAGCAGTGGAATCGATTCCCCAACCCAAACTACCGCCTGCGATTCAAAATCGTCGAACCCGTGGAATTCGCCGAAACCAAATAAAACCGGATCAAAGCCAACATATAGCCAATCAGCATCCCCTTTTATCATCACCAGTGCGCAACGTGAAACCTTCCCACCAGATAGTGGAAGACAGCGTCGTAGTTACAAAAAATGCCACGGACAGAAAAAAAGTTTCATAATACAGGGACTACCTGATTCAACAGTAGACCGATATTCTGATGACATGAACCACTTTCGTGAACTCCTGAACAATATGCTGGAACCTAATACGTCGATTGAACTGGAAAAAGCCTTCCGCCTTGGAAAACGGCCCGAAAGTCAATCTGAATCAACACGTCCTAGGCCCCTAAAAGTTATCTTTTCCAGTAGCCAGGAAGCCAGTCTCATTCTGTCGAGGCGCTTTAAGTTAAAAAACTCAAACCCTGGAGTTTTTTTCCACAGGACTTCTCACCTGCGGAGCGGAACAAACGCCATCAACTTGTCATCGAACTAAAACGGCGGCTCAGCAAGGGGGAAACAAATTTGGTTATTTACAACAACCAAGTGATCCATCGTCCATTGTTCTCCCCTGGAGAGGCCCGTTCCGGATCACCACGCAGTTGGCCCAGTAAATCAGGGGCTCGCGCCCGACTGTTAGCACTTTCCGAGCAAACCGAAAACTAACATTTCTGTACACCAATGCACAGAGTATATTATCGAAGCTTGACGAGCTTAAGATTCATGTCTGCGATCTATCTCCAGATATAATTTCCGTAACAGAAACTTGGTTGTCCCAACAAGTGGACGACCGAGAGGTAACTATGGCTGGCTACCAACTTTTTAGAAAAGACAGGAAAGAGCGTCAAGGAGGTGGTGTACTCACATACGTGAAAAGCGAACTTACAGTTTTAGACAAAACTTATAAACTCGCGTCTACTTCCGAGGTGATATGGCTATCCGTAAAAGTGCCAGGTACATCAAGTCTAGATGTCCTGACAGTCTACCGCCCACCGAGAAGAGACCCCGTAGCCGATGCTTACCTGCTAGAGGAGCTTGAAAAGATTGCTACACGGTTGGATATCCTGATCATGGGTGACTTCAATGCGCCTCACATCGACTGGATCTCGACCTGCGCACATAGTTCTGATCTAGCCTTTGACGGTTGTTTTCTGAGCACGACGCTAAAGCTACGTCTCACACAGCACGTCACTTTTCCAACCAGGGTGTGCGAAGGACAACAGGCCAATTGCCTGGACCTAGTTCTCACAAAGTCGCACGACAGCATCGACGAAGTGTCATGTCTACCGCCGCTAGGCAAAAGTGACCACGTGGTACTGCGATGGGAGTACTCACTATTTTCTATACCAGCAAGACCCACAACAATCAGAAGGAATATATGGCAAGGCGATTTCGGTGGAATGAGGGCCGAACTCATGCGTACTCAGTGGGAAACTTTATTCTTTGGAAACATAACCGAGGACTGGGAAACGTTCCGGGGCATACTGCACAGGCTCATCGAAAATCACCGTCCGATTTTGAGAAAAAGGTTAACCAACAGACCGCGATGGCTTACGCAGGCCTTAAAAATCGAAGTTAACATAAAGCGGATATTGTGGAAAAAATCGCTTACGGACGGAACTCCTGCATCTCTAAATGCGTACAAAATGCAGAGAAATCGGGTCAAGGGCCATATTTTTAGAACAAGACAGGCTTTCGAAGTGGACCTGCTGAACCGGGCCACCGTGAACCCGAAACTGTTTTACGGTTACCTCAGGCAGAATACACGGAACAAGGATCCGATACCCCTGCTGAGGACCGCCGGAGGGCATAGACCTTACTGAAGACGGTGCGAAGGCTGATCATCTTTCGGAATTTTTCCAGTCGGTTTTCACAAAGGAAACGAGATACGATCACCCTACCGATGGCTTCGAAGTGAATACAATAGTCGAGACTGTTAATTTCACCGGGACTACTGTCCTCAAGGAACTTTTGGGGTTAAAGGAATCTAAGTCTCCGGGTCCCGATGAAGTACCTGCCAAGCTGTTGAAAGAGCTCGCGAGAGAGTTGGCAAAACCACTCTCTACGCTTTTCCAAACATCCTTTCAGACCGGAAGTCTACCAGCCGACTGGAAATCCGCCGCTTTATAAGGGTGGAAGCCGGGTCTCTGCTAACAATTATCGACCGGTCAGCCTAACTTTAGTTTGGTGCAAAATCATGGGAAAAAAATAATTAAGTAACAACTTATGCAGTTCTTCGAACATAACAATCTGCTATCCGAAGCCCAGCACGGTTTCCGTAGAGGTAGATCCTGCGTCACAAATTTGCTCTACTGTTTAGAACGTTGGACTGAAGTGGTCGATAGTGGAAATACGGTGCACGCAGTCTATATAGACTTCAAAAAATCTTTTGATAGCGTGTCGCACCACCGCCTTCTTTATAAACTCAACCGCATAGGCGTAAGAGGTAGACTTCTGACATGGATAGAAAACTTCTTAACTGGCCGCTCACAAAACGTTCATATCAGCGACAAACAGTCGACTAAAGTTGAGGTTGAGAGTGGTGTTCCCCAAGGCTCTGTTCTCGGCCCTATTTTGTTCATTGTCTACATCAACGATTGTGCTAACGAACTGGACTGCGATATTGCCATGTTTGCCGATGATCTCAAACTTTGGCGCGTCATACGAACTACGGCTGATGAAGAGAACTTGCAGGCAAACTTAAATCGACTCCAGAAATGGTCAAATTACTGGCTCTTGCCGTTTAATGAGAACAAGTGCAACATCATACGAGTCGGGAAAAGCAATCCTTCGAACCGTACGGTTTACAGTCTGAATGGCATTCCACTGAAAGAAGTGGATGTCCAAAAGGACCTTGGAGTCTGGATAACGCCCTCGCTTAAACCCTCCCTACATTGCGCAAAGGTAGCGAAGTCAGCCATGTCGATTCTGTACCTCGTTAAACGAGCTTTTGCAGACTTCACTACCGACTGCTTCGCTAAAGTCTTCGGAACATTCGTGCGGCCACAGTTGGGGTCCGCTATCCAAGCTTGGAGACCCTGGGCGGCGAAGGACATCAACATCCTCGAAAAGGTCCAAAGGCGAGCAACCAAACTTGTCTTTGGACATGGCTCACAGCCTTATGAAACACGGCTGTCAAATCTCAATCTCTTTCCCTTACACTATAGACAGCTTCGGGGGACCTGATACTAACATTCCGCATACTACGCGTCCAGGACTTTTGTCTCGTCCCAGGGGATTTCTTCGAGTTAGCAAAAACAACGAACTTGAGAGGTCATCCTCTCAAATTACGTGTGAATGGAGCAAGGCTAGACACTCGGAAGTACTTCTTCTCCAAAAGAGTAGTCGAGCTTGGAATAGTCTTCCTCTGGATGTTTTTATGTCGGACTCCTTGGAGGTTTTTAAGCGAAAGTTAGATCGATATAATGGTGCGAGCTACAACTAACTGAAAGCTGCAAGTGTAACGTCATAAAATAAGTCATTTATGATACTACTAGCTATATTTGAGTAACATTTCTTTATGTTTGTTATTTTCGTTCGAGGGCTTGCATTCTCCCATTATTCCCATGCTGGGGTCCTCGAGGTCTTCGCTGCTTAACTTATTTGCACACCTTGGTGACACCGTGAGTATTCGCATCAGCTGGACCTGGCGACCGTCGTCCATGAGGTGTATGAACGTTCTCCCTTGGTTCGAACCGCAATGGACCGAGGATGATCTGGACATATATTTCCGCCTTTGAAATCCCTCAACGGACTCTGCAATCAGCAAGGGAGAATCTGGCTGATTCATGTGACCTCCGAAATGCCCCCCGTTGGGCCCGCTCCCAAGGGCGACAGTTTTTTTCTCCTAAATATCACCGGGAGTTTTTTTCACTGTCTGCTCTTTTTCAACTATGTTCCACTATGTTGGCCTCGCCAACATATCGAGATACTATTTTTTTGATACCACAACTCGCATGTACAAATAGGGAATTCAAAGGTGACTCACCTACATCTCCCTCAAATATACTGATACTGATACACTACACTACGCAGTCCTAATCGTGCAAAATCAGGAAGCAGTTGATTTAATTCCAGTCTGATAATACTACCATAATTGCCTTGCTGGGTCAGCTAGGAAGCCACAACAATGATGTTGACAGTCCCCTTCGAACGTACTGAATGCGACCCCATTGGTTTGCGAAGCGTTCATAAAACAAGAACAACACACTGCGCAGCTACGCGTTGAGGGCAAACCAGGATGGAGGGTTTAACAATACAGGTCAACAGTGAAACCACCAGTATACGCTCGAGATGCGCACCAACTGTGACGCAGTGCTACATAAGATGGCTGTGAGTGCATAATACTTCAGCTGGATGCAACAAGAACCCCTAACGAACTGCACATATGTCGGAGGGATCGGCGGCGATTTGGGAAGCAGTCCTAGTAAGGCCGGCTCAAGAGATAGACGCGTAAGCAGTGATTGAATCAAAAAGGAAATTGAGTATTTGCAAGCCCTCAAAAGTCGCTCAACGAAGTGTTCCGAGGCATTTGTTAAAATGCAGTCCCCCTTTCGGCTGTAAACTGTTGGTGTGGAGTCCATACGGGCGGGTTTTGTGGTAGATAGGAGAGGAAGGACAGTAGAAGTTGCTGGAATTGTGGAGAGGGGCTCATGCCGATCATGGACCTACTTTTTGAAATAGCGGTTAGGGCGCAAAAATTTAAGAAAAAGGATGGCGTGTCAGTGGAAACCTAGACGCAGCAGCACGAGAAAGTAAACAGCCAAAGCGCCAGAAGGCCTTCTTAATAAATGAACGACTACACCGACTTACATAGGAAGTAAGGATTAATGTGCAAATTATAAAATAAACTTGACTCAAGAGAGACCTACCCTGAGGAGAGAGAGGGCATCCTGGGATGGACTATGCATAGACTATCCAACATGAAACAAATTCCGAACACTTGAAAGATATTCGATAATTTATTCTTTGTTATTGAAAGGTGTCCCGGGGTGTGTTCAGACTACACACCACAACAGTCTGACAAGTTTCATCCTCAATCCCGGCAATAGAAGCTGACCATTTTTTATTTGGAACCACAAAGATCGCCAGCATAGAGGACCAGTCCACTCTGCAGAAGCGCGGTCATGAGGGGGTCCCGCCGGCATGGCACGATAGCCATTCCGCCGAACGTGTATCTGTTTCAGAATAACAAGGATGCTGAACAGGATAGGCTCCCCGCGGCATGGTCAATGTCACTTCAACTCTTGAACACCGCAAAGCCAGCGGAGGCAAATGCATCGAAGCCTCTTTCATTATTCCTGTTGGGCATCTCAAATTCATAGTGTAGTGCTTAGCATTATCCTCCTCCGGTAATGCTTGACCTTAGCGGCCGGGGTTGCAATCATTCTCCTTCCGAGTTCAAGAGAAACCTACAAACAGTTATCAGAAGTAAGAATGTGTTGGTGAAAGAACAACAACGAGTATAAGTTTACAATGAAATGTGCGTCACTATGACTGTCAACTCCAGTCTTGGGCATGCATCCTATAGCAACGTACTCCACACCTCTAGTCGTGCAGAACTATGTAGTAAACAGTTGACTTAATTCCAGACGGAACATACTGCCACAATTACCTTGCTGGGTCAGCCAGGAAGCCATAACGGCGCGCAGCGGTTTCAAACCAAGAGTTCAGACGCCAGTGTGGGCCATTTTAAAAGGTATTCAACTCCTCAGTAATCAGCGGTTTCGAAAGAAGCAGCTATTTTGCGTCGACTATTGACGGCGTTCTCAGACGATCCAATTTTTTGTGCGAGATGCTTGCGCGGCTTGCCTGAAACAGAAAGACGGGTTCCCCATTAGCCTACTCGGCACGTCCACAGGTGGCGGATAGTAGAACGCCCCTCAGTGAAGGTTAGCTGTGAAATAGGCCGACATGTAGCAGCCACGTCCTGTGCCTACCTCGATTGAACTCCACTGTGTAAGACACACTCAGCACTCTACCCCATCTTCGAGCCCAGACGACAACGAAACTCTTCACTGAGGGATTTTTCTGGCTCAGCATTCCCTGTGTCACATACGCCATTTCCTCTCATACCATCGTGCCAAATCACCGGCACCCGTTGATGATCCCATGCCAGTCCACCCCCTCACTGATTTCCGAAATTCACCTCTACACAGGTGGCAGCACCAGTCTTGCCTTGGATTCGGGACGCTCTCAAACCTGGTCACACTGTCGATCCCCCCCCCGCTATGTTCGGCGCCTAGAGAGCTGTAGCCGACGCCCAACAATGCCATCTATGTCTGGCGCGGTTGTTCAAGGCTCACTGCCTCAAGGTCATGCAACATGGCAGCAAGCGGTTTCAGACTCGCTGACCTGCAGACACTTGAGCGATTTCCACTCGCATCCGCACGTGCGGCCTGGTAGTAGTGGATGCTGAGACGCCACTTGAACTCCCCTTCCCTCGTCCGATGCAGCATGGGCCGCGAACTCGACACCCCTCGGGTAATGTAGCACACACACTATTGGACAGCACTTGACTTGCTCCATAGACATATTTATGCAGCTGCCACAGCTATCTCATTCTACCATAGACATAGCTGGATGCAGTCAACACCAGCCCTGGCTTGGCCAGTGGCCACTGCTGCCCGAGGCAGCAACTCAGGGTTCTGTGCACAATAAATCCTTTGATCTGATACCTTCTGCCTTTTACTTACAAACGGGAATTCGACCGGATGATTGTAGTTCTCTGAGAACAATCACAGCTTCGACTACCTACAGACTCTGGGGTCTGGCGAATAAGCAGTCAGTGAACAACAGCAACCGTGCTACCAGGACGCGGAGGGCTGAGGTCTAAAAATGCCGCAAATCCCTACGACGGCACTGTGACACGGCGACCGTAAACCGCTATTTGAAAAGTTCGCTAGACACTGCTGCTGTGTGGTTAGGTTTTGAGCCAAAGCGCTAGAGAGAACCTCGAACAAACAATCCGAGCGGCTGATGGAGACCCGCCTGTATTCAAAATCCCAAAGAAACCTCAACAATAACAGCACAATGGACATGGCAACTATATCGAACAACAATTTAAACGTAAGAGAGACTCACTAACAATCTGGGGTAAGTCTACGACGCAGGAATCCGCCCTTTATGTATCACGAGGGTTTGGTTGTCCAAAGCCAGATGTGCAGTAACTATTAAGAAATCGCAAACAAAAGAATACAGACACCGAGGTGCCGGTTAGAGTCGACATGGAAAATAAAGGCCTAGTGACGAAAGGTTAACTTCCGAGGGAAGAAACTGCTCGAAAAACAAGCAGAATGTACGGGAACATAGGTTATGTGACAGCGTTCATATCCTCGTAGAATAAAGGGCCGATTACAGGAACGAAAAATAGCATCCAACTGCCGATAGTGGACTCGAGGATGGCTGAACGCTGTTGCAAAATTGTAAACCAGAGACAATTTATTTCTGTTTCGATTTTTTACCCAGTGGTTTTGCAATTGGGGCGAGTCTTTCCCAAACAGACGCACATGGATTGGGACATCTTCTATTTCGAAACCGCAACTCGATTATTGTACCTTCTGTTGTGAACTGCCTGTGATTTTCACGTTCATTCAACGATTTCAACAGTTTCTTCAAAAGCGACGTTTTCATTTACGCACCGACCATAGAACTCTCCAGTGGCTACGTTCCCTAAAAGACTCTATGGATCAGCTGCCTCGATGGAAAGAGATTTTACAAGATTAAGACCAGGCCCGAAAATCCGCAATGCGGACGCTTTCTTTCCTCTTCACGAGGAAATTTTTATGTAACTGTATTCTCTTCTACCTGTTTTTCTTCGATATCCTGATATTTTTACGCACATTTGTCTGTCTGAACTATGGTTATGAGGTCATCTCTTCAGTACGCTAGCACCTTTTTGAATGCACGTAAACGGAAAAATTTACCGAATAATTTCCACGATGACAGCTGTTGCAATTTTCGGCCAATATATCGGATTTGTGATCCTCCCGTGCTCACTGCATCACTTTTTTTTATCAAAAAAGACCTTCGCAGCGGAAAAAACTACTGCGCTTGGCAAATTGTCTTGAAGTGTCAACCGAAAGACAAACTGTCAATTTCCGGTGGCGGTGGGGTGGTTTATTTTTGGTCAACAAGGATTGGTGCATTTACAATGAACAAAATAGGGCCGAGAACAAAGCTTTGGGGAACACCACTCTCAACCTCAACCTTGGTCGACTGTTTGTCGCTGATGTGGACAGTTTGTGAGCGGCCAGTGAAGAAATTTACCATCCATGTCAGAAGTCTACCTCTTTCGCTTATGCGGTTGAGGTTATAAAGAAGGCGGTGGTGCGGCACGCAATCAAAAGTCTTTTTAAAGTCTATATAGACTGCGTGCACCGTATTTCCACTATCGACCGCCTCAGTCCAACGTTCTTAACAGTAGAGCAAAATTGTGACACAGGACCTACCTCTACGGAAACCGTGTTGGACCTTGGAAAGCAGTTGGTTATGTTCTAGGAACTGCATTAGTTATTGCTTAATTATTTTTTCCACGATTTTTCAGCTAATTGTAGTTAGGCTGACCGGTCGATAAATGTTTGCAGAGACCCGGCTTCCACCATAATAGAGCGGTGTAATCCATGCGGATTTCCAATTGGCTGGTAGACCTTCGGTCTCGAAAGATGTTTGGAAAAGCGTAGAATGGATTTGCCAACTCTCTGGCGAGCTCTTTCAACATCTCGGCCAGTACTTCATTGGGACCCGGTGGCTTAGATTCCTATAACCCGAACAGTTCCCTGAGCACAATAGTCTCGGTGAAGTAAACAGTCTCGACTATTGTATCCCCTTCGAAGACATCGGCAGGGTAATCGTATATCGTTACCTTTGTGAAAACTGACCGGAAAAATTCCGAAAGATGACCAGCCATCGCTCCATCTTCAGTAAGTTCTATACCCTCAGCGGTCCTCAGCAGGGGTATCGGATCAAAGAATGAAATGGAGGGCGTTAAAAACGGAATTGGAGAACTATACAGAACAGGGAGAGAAAGGTCTGGTAATAAGGAACGGAGTGATTGTTCGAGTACAAAAACCCCTTCTGTGGAGGACACCTGACATTCTGACGAAAGTCTCACGGTCGAGCACTCATCCAATGCAAAAATCTACACGAAATCATGTATATTGTATAAATATGCAAAGCCTCTTAAATATAGACACATCCTGTGAGTATATCGGTTCAGCTGTCGCAAATGACGAAGGTGGCATCATAGCCGTCTTGCAACACACAAATAAACTAAAATGTATGTATACCAATGTCCAAAGCCTACTCCCTAAATTAAATGACCTTAAGATATACGTACGCCAAACTTCACCAGATATCATTTCCATAACTGAAACGTGGCTGACCACGAAGGTAGACGATCGCAAAGTTGCTCTCCCCGGTTTTCATTTATTCAGAAAGGATAGAGCAGGACGTCAAGGTGGGTTGTGCTGACTTATGTCGGACATGGCCTGCTCGTGTCAGAAAAAACGTAAAAGCTCATGTGCGAAACTGAAGCCACCTGGCTCACCATCAGAACGCCAGGGGTCCCAAGCACTTGAGATCCTAATGGTCTACCAACCACCGAAAAACCATCCAAAGTCAGACAGGAGTCTGATAGACGATTTAGAAAGCGTTTACTAGTCGATCCGAAGTCATGATTATGGGCGACTTTAACGCTCCGAATATCGATTGGAATTTGAGCTCGGCACCAGGCTCAGAATACAACTACGATCGCCGCCTCCTAGAAGCAATACACAAACGCTTCCTAACTCAACACGTCTTGTTTCTAACCCGAATGCGCGGACGGTAACAAGCCAATTGTTTGGACCTTGTATTGAGAAAAGCGCCTGACAGCGTCGATGTTGTGAACTGTCTACCACCACTGCGCAAAAGCGACCACGTAGTCCTACAGTGGGAATATTTACTCTTCTCTGTCCCGGATCTAAGCATCAAAGTGCAGCGCAACATACGGCGTGGAGATTTTACCAAAATGAAAATAAGTGCGCCATTTAGATTGGAATGAAACATTCACCGGGTGTATTCTCGAGGATTGGTTGGAATTTAAGGCCGCATTACATGGACTTATAACCAACTACTGTCCTAATTCGAAAAAAGATCACCAACAGGCCCCAGAGGCTAATGACCACATTGAAAGAGTGAAGTAAACCACAAGCGAAAGCTGTGGCAAACTTATCTAAGGGAAAAGACCTTCGAATGGCTGACGAAGTACAAGACGCAGTGGAACAGGGTAAAAGGCCTTGTTTATAAAGTCCGCCAAAGTTTCGAGAGTGACCTGATAAATCGTGCAGCAGCAAACCCGAAGCTCTTCTACATCCCTTTGTTAAAAACGGATGGTGTCCAACTTTGCAAGAACGAGGTAAAGGCTGAGCATCTATCTCAGTTCTTTCAGTAAGTTTTTACGAGAGAAGCCAATCTAACCGTTGATAACTATAGTGTGGAAGAGGTCCCGACAATTGACTCAGTGGTCATAACAGAACCTATTGTTCTGCAGGAACTACTGAAGCTGGACGAAACGAAATCGCCAGGTCCTGATTTAATACTGACCATGTTGTTGAAGTTGACAGAACACTTGGGATCTACTCTTCCTATCCTCCCCATCCGTTGACCCTTTTAAGTGGAAATTTGACCAGTACAGCCATATTTACCACCACAACATCAGAAATTAACGCATTTCCTCCAAGCTATCCCATTCACAAATTTACGTGTTATGAAACATATTACTTCTTATTTTTGCGTAATATTATTTTATAAATGTTTTTCCAATGTCCTGTAGTGTGACAGGGAGATAATACTTTGTGCAACGTTGATTACGTGTCGGTGTCTTTAAATTTGTAATACCATTGAAATCAATAGGGAGTTCAAAGGTGTTGCCAACAAAACTGAACTGAAATCGATACCGGACTTGCGTGGTAAATACAATCTTGGGACCGCATCCCTTTCAACACACCGACAGATTTCCACATCCAAGAACGGCTGAGTCGTTAACCTCATATCGTTTATCCGGTTAAAAATTTGTAAGATACCTTTAAAAAGTTTGAACTTCATTTACTCAATAATGGTAATCGGATAAATGCCCTTTACACATTGTACGAAATATGCATTGAGAGTTGGAATCGAACTTGGGCAAACAAAGTGCGAGGGGGCGTCGTTACCACTAGACCACATACGTATAGTATAGACCATATATTACATTTATTAAGGGTTGCAGTCACGTCGACTACCAATTTCCTTTATGTACTCCACAAACAAGTATCAGCGTCAGTGTCTGTCCCCCGTGGTCGGTAGATAGTTATCGCTTTAACGGACTGCGATTTCCGTGTCTTTAGTCAGCCAAATAGCCTCGATACCATTGGCAATCTTCTCTGTCCTTTCACACACAAATAAATATCCTTTAACATGCATTGCAACTCCTCCACCCTGGCGGTGCTTGCTACTTAGCAATCGCTGATGATCTGTGACAGTCATGCTTCTGTGATTGCTATTATATCAGGAGACAGAACGGCTACCTGTATTCTCAGTTCGTCGAGCTTCGAAAACAGACTTTGGGCGGCAGAGCCAAATTTCGTTCGTCTCGAGTTTGCCAATACTACTTTGCCGCTGATATCATGGCCATTGGCTGGTTCCAGAGAAATACCGCGTTTCTCGTTATCACGCACCTCCTAAAAAGGCTGTTCTCTCCAGCTACAAGTCTCCTCATCAATTCCATAACTAATTAGTGGCGTTTCCGACGTTCTGCTGGACCGTAGTCCGGCTGAAAAAAACCTCCTTATGCGAGTTTCGAAGGTTGGTCTTTCTGGAGAGAAGTAGCTTGGCCTCTTCCTTGCTGTCCCAGACAATTTTGATAGGCTATGGTCTCATAGTTTTGGAGTGTTCAATATCCTTTTGTTCGATCCTGAAGGCTGCGCAAACGGTTACCTTCTCTGTTTAATGAAGTGTATCGTTCAGCAGATGATGAAACGAAGCAAGGTCGGCAGAGATCCTTTCCTTCGGGGTAGGAGCATTTTATTCAGGTAAACCCTGGATACGTTCGCAATTCTCTCGGTCAATGGCGTCCTTCAATACACTGTCAACCATATTTTCCTCTGAATGACCTGAGGGATTCATGAGAGTTGTTTATGAATTTATACCCTGTTATGGTTTTCCCCAATTGTATCTTGACAGGCGTTGGTTTTTCCGCTCTCAACTAATTGTGCTTGGTGACTTTAACACCCGCGTCGGAACAGACCATGCCTCGTGGAGAGAAGTGCTGGATCCTCATTGTCGTTGTAACCGTAACGATAGCGAGTGAGTCGTTAGTACCGAATGCGAACTGCTGATGAAGGCGTCCGCGCGATATCACGTTAGTTATTTTCGTGGCCACTTCCTAACACGCTATAGCACAAGAGCAAGCCTTAGTTTTACGTGCGCAATTTACAAGGCTAATGCAAAATGATATTTTTAATAGCTATGCAGAACTGATGCCTAAAATAAGAGAATATGAGAAGTTAAGTGAACACATAGTGACCTTTTTTGGAACTTTCAGGCAGCTAATTCAAATTTCAGAATCTCACACAGCTGTAAACTGCCTGAGAGTCACGCCGCCTACAGTAGAATAAAATATAGATATATCTACTTCGCGTGCGTCCACGCAGGCAGATATTCGGGGAAAAATTAAAATCGGAAAACTAAGTTATGCTTCTCATTATATGCTCACATGTCTGGTCGCTGAAATTCGGATTCAAAGCGCGGTTCTCTGCTGTTAAATTTGGTGGTGAACTACATGTAAAGTCGATTTACCTCGTACACAACCACATCTGTAACCGGATGGTTTCTGCGTATCCGAAATTTCGCCTGCTCAAGATAATAAGGCAGATCAGGCCTTCTGTCGGCCGTCTGAAGGTTTATTTGAGAAGTAAGCCTCGTTTATAAAAACAATTCTGTAGATTCCTTTGGTATTAATTACAAAATGAAGGATCTGGTAAACATGCGCAGGCGCATTTTGACGGAGGCCCTTCAAAGTATGAAGGGTGGCTCTTTGTCTGATTACCTCTATGGAAAATAAGGCATGGAGGCCAGGTGCTTCACAACTCCAGCCCTAAAGAGCATGTTTGCTCAGTATGCGAAGGTGGTGCAGATGGATGGCACCTACCGAACTAACCGCCATGGGGTTGTGTTGTATCACATAGTGATAACCGATAAGCATGGTCATGCGCGGTCCGTGTTTTATGCATTTGTATGGAGTGAAACGGCTGAAAGTATTGAGTAGGTATTAAGGAAGTTTAGGGAAATTATTGGCTCTGCTACTAAGGAAATACGCACGGTTTTCCTTGACAAGGATGCTCAGGAAATAAGAGCATGGCAAATAATATTTCCTGAAATTGAAATATCTATTTTATTATGTTCCTTTCATGTTCTACAGGCCTTCAGACGCAAGGTCACGCGGCTGTATGCCAAAGAAATAGCTGATTTAGCTATGTTTTTTGTGAAGAAGGCTGTGAGAACTGTGAGTCTCTCAACATTTAAGGCCGTAATGCAGCCCATTGAAACCAATTTTCCGGGACTCTGACCCTGTCCAGGAAAATTGGTTGACTTGTGAGCGAATGTGGGCCCACCATGCTAGAGCAGGGGTTATCACCTACGGTGATAACACAACAAATAAGACTGAAAGTTTTAATAGAGTGCTCAAACAATGGTGCAGGCCCTACGTGAGCCTAAATGACTGTGTAAACAGTCTGGTGACCTTTCTTCAGTCCAAAGAAGTTGACTGTGAAAGATTGGAGGCTGAAGAATACTGCCGTCACAGGCAGTATAATGATCGCCCAAGACATGTTGCAGCAATATGTCAGAGGCTGACAACGTATGCATCAGATGTTTTCCTCAAGTATCTTGATGCTAGCCAGGGCGTACAAACTAGTAGTGAATGGGTGGACGAGTGTAGGTCGGTTTTTTTGAATTGGGAGCTACCGTGTCCATAAAATAAACTCTATGGCTGCGAAAGGAGTCGTCCATCAGCTCGTTGTGAGGGGCCGTAGATGGTTGACTATCCGAGAAGTAGTTGCAGTTCCTGTAATTAATGACACTCCTGACCCCCAACCTGTTACCAGCTTTAATGCAGACGTGGTCATAGATAAAAAGCTGCCTCCATTCACTGAGGCCTACAAGTACCGTGAAGCAATGAAGTGCATTGACTCAATTCTTGAGAAACTAAAGAGTTGTGGACGACGGCGCTTCAGTGAATTGCTTCGTAAATTGGACGCCTTCACCGACGAAATTATAAATGGTACTCCCTCTAGTTCCCACGATCAGTTGCCGTCCTACTCAGCACAGGTAAACGAAGACGAGAGGGAAGTCGGCCAGGGTTCGGTGGTTACGCGCTGTGTTATGAGGCGAGAGGGCAATATTTTGTGTGCACATACCGGAGAAGGTCACAAGCAGCCGGCTTTAGTGCTACACAATGATAGATTGCTTCCCAATTTCCATATCCGCGGTCGACCTTGTGTTAAGCCACCAAACGTAACGTCGTCTACAGCCAGGAGTCGTTCATATAATAATGCCGCAAACCAGGCTAGTGGATCGACTTCTGGTGCACCTATAGTCCGAAGGACTAATAAGCGGCGGCTATCGGACAGTTTTTCGGATAAAGAAAACTGGCCGTAGTCAGCCGTCCATCGTACCAACTGTGATAGTAGGCATTACGCCTGCCAGGCCGGATGGCCGCAGTATGCCTGTGACACATAATGCTCAACTGTTTTAGTTTTTGTTCACCGTGCGTAATGCCTTGGTAGCATGGCCCTGATTTTCTTTTATGAAACGCATGGCCCGGCAATGCAATACCCAGCGGCATCTGAGCAAGCATTTGCCTTAAAATACCGGCGGGGCGATTACCGGTAAGTGCAGTCAAGTAACTGTTAATGTGTTTCTTTTAGACGAAGTCTTCAATGCAAAACAGGCAAAATTGACACATGTCCATCGCAAATTTGCACGGCTGCACTAAAAAAAGGTAAGTTAACAACCGAAAAATAATCATATTACTTTCTACAGGTCAGGAGAAAACGGAAAATACGGAAATGCTTCAATGAACAGTATGCCTTCGGTGAAAGTAGGGTCATGAACCGACAGTGGCACTAAGGGCAACTTCCTCAGGATTTCAAAGACGCAACCATTGTCCACCTCTACAAGAAGAGGGGGAACCGCCAACTCTGCGACAACCACCAAGGAATCTCGCTGCTGAACATCGCCCGCATTCTCCTCAATCGTCTGAACGCTCGCCTGGAGCAAGGACTGCTCCCGGAAAGCCAATGTGGCTTCGGACAACACCAATAAACAATCAACATGATCTTCGCCGCTCGCCAGCTGCAAGAGAAGTGCCAGGTAATTCGGACTCACTTCTACACTACCTTCGTGGATCTGACGAAAGCCTTTGACACGGTGAATCGCGACGGGCTGTGAAAAATCATGCAGAAATTCGGATGTCCTGAGCGTTTCACGCATATCGTAAATCAGCTTTACGCCGCCCAATACCACCTACTCCGCAGATCACATCAATATCAATGGCGCCCAACTGAAATCTGCAGATACCTTCACGTACCTAGGCAGCAATCTCTCCCGCAGTACCAAAGTCGACGATGAGATCGCCCATCGGATCGCTACAGTAAATTGCCTAACTCATGAAATGTGATGCCCGAAATTTAAGGTTGTAGTTTGGCACAAATTTGAGGTTGTTAATTTTGTTTTGTTGTACTGATCTTAGGCACAGAAAAGCTATATAATAAATAAATAGTTCATTTTAGTTCTCTTTATTGAAGGCTTCAGTTAGCGAAAAGGGACGACTTTCAACGTTTCTTGATTTCCAGGGGTTTTCCTACGTTATTGCCCTTTCTGGACCAAACCTTCTTGTTTGTGTGCGTTGTTCTATAAAGGAATATTAATATAAGCTAGAAAAATTTAGAATATATCTTTTGAGGGAACGGAAAATTTGAGTTAATGATCACGAAAATCAGGTAAATGCAGATGTGAGAAATCACGTTGTTTTCGGGAAAACAAGGACGAATTTAGTTTTAAAAATTAAGTTTTGCAAATTTAGTGACGTCTTGTGCCAAAAAATGCAATAATAAAGTTGTTTGAGTGTATTTTTTATCACACCGATAATTGGAACTGTAAACAAGCAAATATACAAAAAGCCGCGACATGCCGGCATTTTTCTCTGTCACGCCGTACAGCAGCGAGGAGTGCCACGTGAGTCGTTAGCTAGTATTTTCGATATCAGTAAGGTCACTCTGTGGCGCATTCTAAATGACCGATCTGTGCCTAGAAGAAAGCAGGGTGGACCAAAACGGTTCACAAGTAAGCATGACGATGATTTTTTTCTTTGTATACTAAAAAATATCATTATATGCCCATTAAGACCATTAACAGGGAACATCTGCCGATGTTCTGTATGACCTTAGTCAGGAAAAGGGTGCAGGAATTTAAACTGCACCAGGCAAATGCCACAAAATCAAGCCGTTTTTAAGTAGGAAACATATTAGAGAACGTTTTTTATTTGCTAAGAAGTACATTGATTACAGGCCCTCATTCTGGAAGAGCATTTACTTCTGCGATGAGGTCTAATTTTTAGATAAGCCGGTTAAGTCGACCCAGATGGTCATATGTTGGAAAAACTTCCCCCGAGAACACACTATATCAACAGAATCTTTGAAGAACTGCCGACGTTTGATGGTTTGGATGGCCATCAAATTTGGCGAACGTCCGATCTGGCGGTCGACAACGGAGACTATAAATAGCAAAGGTGTTCGGCAACATTATAAAGGATGCCTTGAGCTATAACGACATACGCCGACGCAGAATGGACACAATAATTTTACAGGATAATGTCCCAATTCATCGCTCTAAAGAAGAATGAATTTGATAACGTTTACAATTATAATCCTTTCTTATAGACGTATCGTACATTCCAACTACCCAATACTGACGTCCTTCTCTTCCTTTATTATTCTTTTGCCTTGCAACCATGGTCTCGTCCACCTGTACCTCCATATACTTGCCGCCTATCTGGCCTACGGCGCTCATGAGTGCACTGGTTGAGACATTGCGATAAATTGCGTACCACTGCATTGCAGTATTGCGGTGCACACCTACCAGTGCGGCACAGCGCTTCACTCGTACACCCTCTACATACCGGTAGACAATTTTCATAATTTTCCCCAGGGTTAATCTACTGCCTTCGAAAATACTGCCCTTTCTTAGACACTTTTTCCGTCTGCAGCGGGAACATTTAAATAAAAAGCCGTCTATCTGCTCAGCAGAGGCTTGCTGGGTCATATTATTTCCGCATGTGCACAACATATGCATTGGTAATAGTCTCTTTTCCTGTAGGTAGTCGACCAATCCGCTGGAGTCTATTATTTTCATTATCTTTTCCTCTTCCGTTGACGTATTCACCTGCGGTCTCTCCTTCTTTTTTCCCTTGCGGTGGCATCCTAAAAAGTGGATAAGACAATTAAATTAACCATGTCATCAAAATAATTATTCTGTATTTTCGGTACTCTATGTTCCTTGTTTAGGGTTTCATTTTGTACTATTCTTCACCAACTTTGCCAACCATGCTCCAAATAAACACAATTACTTATCTGTCGCTGTCAGCTATCTATGCCCTTAACCGTACTGAAATTACAGGTTGAGTGAGGCACAATAG
>WEDG01002860.1:0-54329 GCA_017591395.1 Schistocephalus solidus | reverse complement strand
TGCATGGAGAACGCTGGAAGACCCAATAAAGAGCCAAGCCCCTCGTTGCTGTGTCACGCAGTAGGAAAAACATCCGCGTAACACAAGTCTGTACTTTTAGATTGTTCCTATGCCGGAAGTTCGGTTTAATGTATTTGCCATATAAGATTCAACCTACTTGTAGTACTTTTTGTTTGTAGAATGAGTATTCCGTGTTAGTTCAAAAGTGGTTAAATGTTATTGAGCCAAAGGTTCATTAAATATTTCGGGTCATACCCTAAAAGTCATGTCCAGATAACCTGACTCCATGTCCTGCATTTAAAAATTTCAGAAATTATTTCATTGATTATTCTCTGGAGAACATATACCAGAAACCGCATAGAGAACGCTGCGGGAAAAACTGAAGAGCCGAAGCCCTCATTGCTGTGTCACGCAGCAGCAGTAATAACGGCGAAATACGCGTCTGGGCAACAGGTTAGTACCTTATTTTGAAAAATACGGTATAATGTATTTGCCATATAAGATTCATATTACTTGTAGTACGACTTGTTTGTAGAATGGGCATTACTTGGTTATTCCACTGTGGTTGATTTTCTTCAACCCCAATTTTCAATAATATTTCCGGTCTGACCCTAAAAACATATTTCCAAATTACCTGAATCCATGTCCTGCATATAATAATTTCATAAATTATTTAATATATTATTCTCTTGAGTACATTTACCAGAAACCGCATAGAGAACGCTTGGGGACACACTGATGAGCTTAACCCCTCGTTGCTGTGTCACGCAGCAACAGTTACATTGGCGAAACAGGTGACTGGGCTTCTAGCTTGTACCTTATTTCGGAAGAACGGTATAATGTCTTTGTCATATAAGATTCATACTACTTGTAGTAATACTTGAATGTAGAATGGGCATTACGTGGTAATTCCACAGTGGTTGATTGCCTTCGACCCAAATGTTTATTGGAAATTTCGGGTTTGTCCTATAAAAGTCACGTCCACATAACCTGACTCAATGTACTGCATTAAATAATTTCAGAAATAATTTCATCGATTATTCCCTGGAGTCCATATACCAGAAACCGCATAGAGAACGCTAAGGGAAAAACTGAAGAGCCGAACACCTCGTTGCTATGTCACGCAGCAGCCGTAACATTGGCGAAACACGTGTCTGAGTACTGGCTAGTACCTTTGTTCGGATGAACGGTATAATTTATTTTCCATATAACATTCATACTACTTTAAGTACTTCTTGTTTGTAGAATGGGCATTACGTGGTTATTCCACAGTGGTTGAATGCCTTTGACCCACATGTTCATTGAAATTTTGGGTCTGACCCTTTAAAGTCATGTCCACATAACCTGACTTCATGTCCTCCACTTAATTATTTCAGAAATTATGTCATCGATTATACCCTGGAGTCCATATACCAGAAACCACATGGTGATCGCTGGGGGACACACTGAAGAGCCAAAACCCTCGTTGCTGTGTCACGCAGCAGCAATAACATCGGCGAAACACGTGTCTGGGCTGCTGGCCAGTACCTTATTTTGGAAATAGGGTATAATGTATTTGCCATGTAAGATTAATTAGTCATGTAGTACTACTTGTTTGAAGAATGGGCATTACTAGGTCATTCCACAGTGGTTATTGTCTGCGACACAAATATTCAAAACAAAGTTTGATCTGACTCCAAAAAGTAACGTTTACTTTAAATGTCCCCATGTCTTGCAAATAATAATTTCAGAAATTATTTCTTGGATTATTCTCTTAAGTATCTTTACCAGAAACCGCATAGAGAACGCTTGGGGACACACTGATGAGCTTAACCCCTCGTTGCTGTGTCACGCAGCAACAGTTACATTGGCAAAACAGGTGACTGGGCTTCTCGCTTGTACCTTATTTCGGAAGAAGGGTATAATTTATTAGCCATATAAGATTCATACTACTTTAAGTACTTCTTGTTTGTAGAATGGGCATTACGTGGTTATTCTACAGTGGTTGATTGACTTAAACCCAAGTGTTCATTGGAAATTTCGGGTTTGTTCCGAAAAAGTCATGTCCACATAAACTGACTCCATGTCGTGCACATAATAATTTCATAAATTACTTCATCGATTATTCTCTTGAGTCCACATCCCAGAAGCCATATGGTGAACGCTGGGGGACCCACTGAATAGATGAAAACCTCGTTACTGTGTCACGCAGCAGCAATAACATCGGGAAAACACGTGTCTGGGCTGCTGGCTAGTACCTTATTTTGGAGGAAGGGTATAATTTATTTGCCATATATGATTCATACTACATGTAGTACTTCTTCTTTGTAGAATGGGCATTACGTGGCTATTCTACAGTGGTTAATTGCCTTAAACCAAATGTTCATTGGAAATTTCGGGTCTGACCATTCAAAGTCATGTCCACATAACCTGACTTCATGTCCTGCACTTAATTATTTCAGAAATTATTTCATCGATTATTCTCTTGAGTCAATATACCAGAAACCACATGGTGAACGCTGGGTGACCCACTGACGAGCCGAACCCCATCTTTGCTGTGTCACGGAGCAGCGGTTATATGGGCGAAATACGCGTCTGGGTATATGGTTAGTACCTTTTTTGCAATAACGGTATACTTTTTTTGCCATATAAGATTAATAATACTTGTAGTACTACTTGTTTGAAGAATGGGCATTACTCGGCTATTCCACAGTGGTTGATTGTCTTCGACACAAATGTTCATTGAAATGTCGGGCCTGACCGGAAAAAGTCATGTCCACAAAACCTGACTTCATGTCCTGCATATAATAATTTCAGAAATTATTTCATCGATTATTCTCTGGAGTACCTTTACCAGAAACCGCATGGTGAACGCTGGTGGACACACTGAAGAACCGAACCCCTCGTTGCTGTTTCACGTAGGAACGGTAACATGGGCGAAATACGCCTCTGGGTATATAGCTAGTACCTTAGTTTGTAAAAACGGTATAATTTATTGGCCATAAATGATTAATAATACTTGTAAAACTACTTGTTTGTAGAATGGGCATTACGTGGTTATTCTACAGACGTTGATTGCCTTCGACCCAAATATTTATTGAAAAATTTCGGGTTTGTTCCTAAAAAGTCATGTCCATAAAACTTGACTCCATGTCCTGCACATAATAATTTCATAAATAATTTCATCTATTATTCTCTTGAGTTCATATACCAGAAACCACATGGTGAACGCTGGGGGACCCACTGAAGAGCCGAACCCCTCATTGCTGTGTCACGCAGCAGCAATAAAATCGGCGAAACACGTGTCTGGGCTGCTGGCTAGTACCTTATTTAGGACGGACGGTTTAATTTCTTTGCCATTTAAGATTAATACTACTTGTAGTACTTCTTGAAAGTAGAATGGGCATTACTCGGTTATTCCACAGTGGTTGATTGTCTTCGTCACAAATGTTCATTGAAATTTCGGGTCTGACCGTAAAAAGTCATTTGCACATAACCTGACTTCATGTCCTGCATATAATAATTTCAGAAATTATTTCATCGATTATTCTCTGGAGTACCTTTACCAGAAACCGCATAGAGAACACTTGGGGACCCATGGAAGAGCTTAACCCCACGTTGCTCTGTCACGCAACAGCAGTAAAATCGGCAAAATACGCGTCTGGGCATCTTTATAGTACCTTATTTTAAAAAACGGTATAATTTATTTGCCATATAAGATTTATACTACTTGTAGTACTACTTGATTGTAGAATGGGCATTACGTGGTTATTCCACAGTGGTTGATTTCCATCAACCCAAATGTTCAATAATATGTCGGATCTGACCCTTAAAAGTCATATCCAAATTACCTGATTCCTTGTCCTGCACTTAATAATTTCAGAAATTATTTCATCGATTATTCTCTGGAGTTCATATACCAGAAACCGCATAGAGAACGCTTGTGGACCCACTGAAGAGCTGATCCCCTCGTTGCTGTGCCACGAAGCAGCAGCGAAATCGGCAAAACACGTGTCTGATCTTTTAGCTAGTACCTATCTACGAAGTACGGTATAATAACTTTGCCATAAAGGATTCATAATATTTGTAGTACTTTTTGTTGGAACAATGGTCATAATGTGGTTATTCTACAGGGATTTATTGACTTTGCCCCGAATAATCATTGACATTGCGGGTCTGACATTACAAAGTCATGTCTGCATCACCTGACTCCATGTCCTGCCCTTACTTATTTCAGAAATTATTTCCTGATTATTATCTGGAGTCCTTTTACCAAAAACCCTTTAGGGAACGGCGGAAAACCCACTCAAGAGAAGAACACCTCGGTGCTTTGTCACGCAGCTGCAGAAACATCGGCGAAACAAGTGTCTGGGCTTTTAGCTAGTACGTAATTTCGGAAGAAAGGTATAATGTCTTTGCCATATTAGATTCATACCACTTGTTGTACTACTTGTTGGTAGAATGGGCATAAAATGGTTATTCCGAAAGGGTCGATTTCCTTCGACCCAAACGTTCATTAAAAATGTCGGGTCTTCCCCTAAAAAGTCGTGTCCACATCACCCGATTCCACGTCCTGCACTTTATAATTAAAGAAATTATTTCATCGATTATTCTCCGGTGTCCATATACCAGAAGCCGCAAAGAGAACCCTGGGGGACCCACTGAAGAGCCGAACCCCTCGCTGCTGTGTCACGCAGCAGCAGAAACATCGGCAAAACACGTGTCTGGGCTTTTAGCTAGTGCCTATATGTGAAGTACGGTATAGGTTTGTGGCCATATAAGATTCATACTACTTGTAGTACTACTTGATTGTAGACAATATAAGTGGATTAAATCAGTCTTTTTTGGGATTATTATGCCTTTATTCAGGCAATTATACCTTAAACTACCAGCTGGATTTGAAAACAGAGAGAAAAATAGAGGATTTTCCTTATACGAAAAATTACTGCTTGCAGAATAGAAACTTTAA
This sequence comes from Schistocephalus solidus, assembly GCA_017591395.1. Taxonomy (NCBI): domain Eukaryota; kingdom Metazoa; phylum Platyhelminthes; class Cestoda; order Diphyllobothriidea; family Diphyllobothriidae; genus Schistocephalus; species Schistocephalus solidus. The sequence goes on along the minus strand of WEDG01002860.1, from coordinate 49,381 downwards.
ATGCTGATGCTACGGCAAATCGAGGTCAAAAATATGCGTTCTTGGAAACATTTTCAAGCCTTAAACTACCCTTTATTTGTGTAGTATATACGAAAAAGACTTGACTGCTACCAACTGGGTACAAGAAGGGATGATTTTTGCAAACTTTTTTTCTTTAAACCTTATTTAAACTATAAAACACATTGATTTCAGAGAACTTGCGGCATCTTAATAAGGCAAATATTAAGCTTCTTATTATTGCGTCGAAGTTTCTGTCACTGACTCCCATAATCCATTTATTTGAAGCAACTGCGGGCATTTGGATTAAGAGCGACACATGCGCAAAAAAAGTCCGTGTAACAATTTGAACTACCTAGTTAAAATAAGTAGCAACAGGTTAATTTTTTATTTGTAGGTGTTTGTGACATACTTCACTATCTTTCATCTCCATATGGTGACAGTTAATGAGACGTTTATATTTTTATTTGCTCCAATGACTCCTACTATACATGCATGCATGCCCGGAAAATGTTTAAATGAGTTAATTTTACGAAGAGCAGATCAGGTAGAACGATGGGGAACTCGCGAAACCGACCCATATTCACTTTCAAGCAAAAAGTGTTTGGCTGGGTTACCTGGTTACAAATTAAGTAGGGCGAAGATAAACAGAAGTGGCAGAACGAAGTGCGAAAACCATGATGGCGATGAATTTAATGTCTGATTCTGAGGTGGATTTTCATAAACCATCGGAAGTTGTGACAAAAATGACGTAGTTGCTCGGAACTGGGCAAGCGGTAGGACACACACAATCTTGCATATGACGGAGTACCTTTATAACAGTTAAATAAAAATTTGGTGAAGTAGCCAATGTCATCAAAATTTACTTGAAAAGGTGTGTAGGTGCTCTCAACTGAATTGGAATTAAACAGAATGAAAAGTTAGAATATGCTGTCAAAGTATAGGTTTATTTCTTAGTGAAATAGGCTAAAGAGACATATATTCTTGTAAAATTGCTTTCTGGGAACGATCGATGCAGATAAAATGTCCGTAAGAACTGATTGTATCTGTCCATGGCATTAAAATTATTCAAATTATCACAAAAAAAACTATGATTGAGCTGCGTTGCAATTGCGACTCGTACATTTTATTTGATGGATATTTCACCAATTTTCACATTTACGCACATTTAACAAAGAATGTGATATTTTGTGTGCCAACGTAAGCCCGAATATTGCTCCAATACTTAAGTCAACGTGCGGCTCCGCCATCTAGAAATATATTTGCAGTGGAAAAAGTGTTCTTCATTAGCTTCTTGGGGTTAATATTTGAAATCGGTGCAAATTAATCAAGATTGACAGCTTTACAATTGCCGTAAACTAATCAATGTAGACTCACTCGTGTATGCTCTAAATCAAGCACATCCGGAGATCAAGATCACGTTGCAAGTTGAAAAAGGTGGGTTTGCTCCATGTCTTAGACATTCTTCTAAGCCAAAGACTTAACGATATCGTCCGACGTAGAGCCTATCGAAAGAAAACCTGGTCTTGAGAATATGCGTTCTTCGGAATTTTTGTACTTCTTCAACTAAAACACGATCTAGTCCATCATCTCGCGAAAAGAGCTGAACCAAAAAGCTCATCGAGCAGTATCAAATGCGAGCTTAGTAAGATACAAGACCTGCTTCCGGAGAGTGCATATCCTGATTGATAAAGAATATTATAAAGAATATTATAAAGAATATTATCGCGAGACCAGATAACCCCTGCACAAATGCTGTGAAAAAGAATAGACAATTCCTTTGAGTCCTCATTAAAGGGAGTGTAGCAAATGAACTCCTGAGAAGATGCGGTGACCAAGTCCATGCATGAACCTTCCCAGCAGTGAGAGTTCAGATGTTATTCTCAACCAACATTGTTTTGTACGGAAGAGGTAAGGATGGGTTGCTAGCTCAGACTTACTCATTTTGCATCAATTCAATTACTTCTCCTTACGTCCCTTTGTTTGCACGAGTCGGCACCTACCATAAGTACCAAGGGTACAAATTCCACCATGGCTGAAAAAATGCAGAGCTAAGAGGACACTTAGCAATATTCTCGGGCATTTTGTGGACCCCAGCGAAGCCTGCCGTTTGATTTATAAGGTCCACCAAACTACCGCAAACCAGCGCCCGCAAGCGAGTGCCATCAGGTTGATGAAACTGATCATAGGTGCCGAAAAAAGTATCCAAAAACGCGCCCCACATGACAGACGGTCACTCAATGGCATGCAATTCACTCTCTCTCTCTCTCACTCTCTCCTCCCCACCCACCAGCTTCCTCCCTGAACACCTCCACCTAACACTCAAGGCCTCCTAACCCTGGGTTACTTATTCCCCCTTATCCCACGCCACACTTTTGCCCACTATCGAGCATTATCGATAGCATATTTTAAACTTATATCCCGTTCCCATGTAACCTTACTGGCCAGAGAAGAATTTATCGAAAACAGGTGGATGCTCAACAATTAGTATTCTGAACACTTTTACAGGAATTGTCGCGAATCTAATCCAGTTAAAATTTTACTTGCTCAATAAACTGATTTTTTTAAAAACAATGCATGCAAAGTTTTGCAAGCACTATTTAAAAACCATAAATAAAAATTATAATAATTTGTTGACATCGTTCATGACCTAGGCCTTTAAATTCATCTCTAAGGATGTTACGCTAGTAAGCTTTTATTACTGGGGTCAACATTTGCTAAATTAGAAGATGATTCTCCTGGAAATGAGTCCCACGTACAACATTTAAAATCCGTTAATTTAATCGAAAAATCCACCAACTATAATCTTTATTTAATCTTATGGTATGCAACGCTTATACTATGAAATTTGCAATCAATCATCAGACATCTTCGTTCATAAAGTTCAGGTTTTTAGTTATTTTTCTCTTTTTTAAACGTTATTTTAGATATAAAGACTCCATAAAAAAAGACATAGGCATACATGGCCTGTACTAACTTATTCTTGGAACGAAGCACTCAAATAACTGTTCAATTAAAAGAACAATGAATTTTTATTTTTTGTACAAACCTATATGTATTTCACTTTGAAAATAACACAATCATCTCAGATAAAAGCTGGGTTTGTGCAATAGCAGCAAAAAATACCCAAAGACTTTAATACTTACCTTCTACTTTGCATTCATTTGAATTAGAACCCACGAGCTTTAGTGAACACTTGGAATACAGCCAATTTTCTCCTAGAGTAAGATTTCAGGCCATGGCTAAAGATCCTAAAATTTTCCAAGTTTAGCTGTGACTGACCCCACCTAATGTAATCCATAAAATTTATTAAGAATTCCATATCACGCTGACTCCTTTAACGCAATCGCTCAACATCAATCTGTTTAATTCCGCAGATGGAAAACACCATGGTTTATTCAGCTGTATTTTTATATATTTGGAAAACTCACAGGACTAAAGAAGTGCAATATTAAATGTTCCTGCTTGCGCGATGATGATCAAGTGAATTCCATAGAGACTTATTATGAAATCCTGCTTGAGCATTTCGCCTTCTGTGTAAAAGTGTGTGCATTTCTCTCTCAAAATTTAAAACACTAAGGGTTGTCCATTAGTACAACAATTGTGCATCAACCTTCAAACATTTTTTTGATGGATTTGAAGTCGATTGTGCTCACCATTTTTGTTCTTAAAAAAACGTTTTTAGGCTAAGAAAATAGGAAAAGATGACTTAAGGAACCCCTTAACAGGACATGAGCACGAGCACGGTCGGAATACAGTTTTTTTGCCAAATTCAAGAGATAATAGGGCTGGGTTGACAGTTAGGTTTGTGGAATAAATTAAGGTTAAGATTCATTGTAAGGGTTAAGATCAAATTGAAGGTTAGTGCGAGCAATAAGGTTGGGGTTATGGTTAGGAGCACGGTTGAGTTTTAGTTGAATTAATTTTCGGGTAAGGACATGGAATTATTGTCCCTTTCATATATTCTACACAGGTCAATCTTTAGAACGTGGGTAGACAGTCCTTTTTCTGTGTCCTTTGATTCATTTTTATAGGGAAGTATTGATTTTTGACTGGTAAAAATAACGCAAGACAATGACGATCAGAGACATTATTTTAATTTTACTTCCTTATCATACAGAACGATAAAATAAAAGTTTCTTGTGGACCATCTTTACACTACACTGCTTTGTCGGGTGGGTATAATCTGAATGCAGAAGATTGAACTGATAAGCTTTTCATACATTGACGAACGCTCACCGATCGCTAATAAAAATGTCTGGTCCCGTTTTCGCCTGGTGCTCACTCGCAAGCTCTGCAAACCGCCATACAGAACTTCAATGGCCATTTTTGTTCATTTGCTGTCATCAGCCAGCTATAACCAACCTTAGGTGGTGCACATCTCTTGTCATTTTGACATAGGTTAAGGGACATAACGGCTGCATCTTTCTTTTGATAGAGAATGATTAAAAGACTGTTTCCCGTTGTCTTTGTTCGTTCAAATGTTTTGTAACAATGATCCTAGATCCACGCGTACCCAAGGCTGTGGTAAATTAGCAAAACCAGCTAAAAAGCGGTCAAATTAACCAGACTAGTTGATGAGAGAAACAAGAGCCCCTAACATCCTCCTGTAGTTCAGTCCTCCAAAAATGGTTTTTTTTGGCTGTCTTATGACATGCGCAGTCGTTGTTCCTCCAAAAATGCATGAAACATCAAATAAAAATACCCCTGTCTTTTAATCTTGCACCCACAGAAGATATTGGGGATGCCATGCAGCTCTGCAACCTCAGTGTCCTGGTACGAAGAACATGAACCACAGAATAAGTGATAGGAACATAGGTGACCTATAAAACATAATTCTTGGTTGGCCAAATGTATTTGTGGAGAAGACAAGAGAGCGGAAAGAAACTTGATCACTGCCCTCGTAGAAAGTCCCACATGGCCTGTCTTTATCTTAAAGCAAAATGACCAAAAATTAATTTAAACCTGCGCTTGTTTAGCTTTTATAAGCAGCAATAAGAAAAAGGTTTCATTAGTCCGTAAGGTTTTGGAGTCTGATCTTATTCTAGGAGAGTTGGTTAACTTGTGTAAGCAACAATTAACAGATCATGGGTTTTTGAAGCCTCTCAGACAGCGGTTCACTCTACAACAGAACGCGGGTGGCCGACTATCGGCGACATCTAGGGCAGGGTGCGTTGGATGTAAATGTACGCTGGCTGAATAACAGCACCAAAAAGAGTGTGACGCTCGTGGGTAGATGTACGAATTCTCGAAGCGTAAGTGGTGCTCTTGGCAGGCACATGCGTATGGCAAAGTATATTTCCTCAGAGTTTGGTAACCTTAAAGAGCCGCTTTGAAATTCAAACATGAAATGCTTAAACGTGTGCTGTTTGCGTGCGAGAGAGAAATATCCAAGAAATCAGGTAAATTTATCGAACGTCCACTTCCTCAAAACGATGGCACTTTAGCCGGAACTTATGTGGGCACATGTGGCCGTGTTAACACTCAACGCAATCCTAGAAACTTCGTGGTAGGGCTCGTGATTCAGTCAGACCTAGTTGCAGCATTCGAGCCAATTAAAATTGTATTGGAGGGGAATGCGGGAATGCGGCTTCGTCTATTATTATTTCTTACCACGGCAGTGCGAGTTTCCTCACAAGATTCAGTTGCTTACATAGTTCTGGTTTGGTCGGATGAACACATCTCGAAATGGCTGCTTAGGGCGGAAAATAAGATACCCAGAAATTCAATTACAAAGCACCTGGCTTACACTAGCCATATGGTTTTGACCCAATGGCTGCATTTAAGGATCAGGCGCCGACAAGGCATCTCATGCGCTACACAGAGGTAGCTGCAATATGGAGACGAAAACCAGAACGTTGTAAACAGCTGGATCATGTGATCAACCCTCACACTGCTGTCATAAGAACTGATAAACGACGAAAATTAGTATTGGCTCTGGTATTGAAACTTCAGATGTACCCTAAAGCCAGACGTATAGGGTGAGGTAGCAGTGATCGCAAAATCTTATTTTCTTTTCAGAACATAGTCTTAGAGTGACATAGAGGGTAGATTATGGCATTCTTTCTTTATATTTTCAGCTTGATTAAGGAAACTAATTAAGCTATCGTCCTAGATAGGAGCAAAAAGTACTTTGGAGGTGCTTTTGGTGGAAAAATGTAGTAAAAATTCGCATATAAAAGTCACTTTATATAAGAGCTAGGAAGGCCATAAAGAGTCTGCTAACTCTTAGTAAAAGTAACAGAAATAATTTTGAACATAAGAATGAGGTAATGCTTGCTCATAGTATGCATACTTTGAATCAGTATGTGGGGAGAAAGTCGCCAGTTGAAAGCTCATGGTTTTAATCGTGAACGAAATGGGTTTTTCCTTATAGACAGAACATCCGGTCTGAGTTGGATGTCTCGTCTGTACTATGTCCTCCGATATATTTTCTCTTTAAAGTATTTTTAAGATGCTTTGTAATCCAAAATAATCTAATATGGAAATTACGAGTAATGCAGAATAACTGAAATTTGTTTGATGTTTCAAGACATAATATAGAGCCTAACCGTATAAAAAGCCCCTTTTGGGAGTGGGTGCCGTGACATATTTATATTTGCTGCAAAAATAACTATATATATTTCCGTACATAACCTTGACGGATTAGGGGAGCATTCTGAGTCCCAAACGATTGCACAGTCAATTTTATTAATTGGGGAGTGAAATAGTGCCAACAAAGGCATAAGAGACCTACAAGAAAAACGAACACTTGGCCCAGTGGGTTTGGGCGTTAGACTTCTAAAAAGCAGTTCGGGAATTCGACTATCGGGTGTTTCCACCTCCTGAGGTTAGGGTAGAACTGGCTGATAGCGACCAATAAGCCAGAAATAGCGATTGGAGTTTTTCTTTGTCTGTGTCGGTTATAGATATGCCTCCCACCACCACAACACTTGCCACCGTAGGGCTGCTGACGGCACTCAGGAATGAGTTCAAAGTTAAAACAGAACGCGTTAATCCAGTAACCAACTGGTGAGCGTTTATCAATCAATATCGGCATTTACTATCTTAATCGGCAAAAAACGAGCCCTTCACTCAGAACTGACCAATCCAGTCTACCATTTAATTTGCCTTATATTAAATATTTACAGAATCTTCCGTCATGCATGCTAGAATGCTTCAAATGATATGAAAATCAAGGCAGGGTACAGAAATAGCAATCCTTTATGTACCTATATCCTAAAAAGTAACCTTTTAATGAACTAAACGAAGCGTGCTATGAAAATATGCTTTATTCATTTTTAATATATTGAAATTATTCACGGTTCATATTATAAAGGACAAAAAAATCACCACTCGGGCTTGAAAAGTGCATTTGCGCCACAGTTTGGGGGTTGATGGGTGCACCGGCGTAAACAATCGATTCGTACGCTGTCTTGCTTTTATTGCCTCGTCCCACCTCAACAGAAGCGTGTGAAAAAATTTCAAAAACCAAATTAAACTGCCTGCTAAGGAAGGCAATGCCATATACTGAGCTGGTAGAAATTTTCGCATTGTTGCCTCACGCTTAGGTTGTAAGACAAAACACCCTGGTTATATGGAGGTATGCGACCTTGCAAGAAAGCATTCGTAGATAGTATCGTCTACTTGGGCTTATTTCCAAATATGCCATCGGTCAAACCACTGGGATGTATACAGTCCAAAATATTGGTTAAATGACACAAAAGTAATTAATAATTTTCGTTAAACTAATGGCGAAATATTTAATCCAGCTATAAACAAGGGAAACATAATCACCTACTCCTAATCAAATTATCCTTAGGATAGGTGTTTTAGTTCCAGGAAAAATCTTTTAAGAGAATCGTTAATGCTGAACTCAAAGGAACCCCCAGAATCTGAACTTCCTCAGGAGGCATGTATGTGAACCAGAAAAACCTTTTCTGAAGATTTAGAGGGACACAATACATAACTGAAAGACCTGTTTAAATGCAAGCAAAAGAATCAAGTTAAACCGTTCAAAATTCGGCAATTCAGGTGCCTTCAAGTAATTGTTCGATTAAATTATAACGAATATATAACAGAAATTATAATCAGTGTTAATTGGTTTATTTCGGCAGTAAAAAGCTTTTGATGCAACGGTCACTGCAGAAAATTGGCAAGGTAGTGAATAACGAGGTCAGAAAGTGTACGATTGAGTACTTTGTGTCTCTTTTCGATGTGTGCACCCACAATTATCGAAGTGCATGTGATTCAATCAGTCAGAAGGAATATTAACTTGACCGTTAGGTGGATCTATTTGTTCAGAAAGAGAGAGAGATAAGGTTTATACCGAAAGTGTTATTACAAAAGCTTAAGTAAAAAATTCCCTCTATTTAACGTAATTAAGATTGGGCACATAAAAAACATAGCACCTGAAGATCAAAAACGAATGGTCAAATATTAAAGCTATTGACATTATGAAGAAACGCGCTTGAATAATTGTAGATTATATTGGACTTTCTTCAAAACTATACAGCGTCCCGCACTGATGACCTCATTGTTATATTTTGAATAAACAAAGAGAGTTAATATTTGGTATATAATAGGCGAAAAAGGCAAACCAACTAAAATATAAGAAAATTCACATGCAGAGTGAAAAAAAATGGCGGGTCAATATGAAAAGCCCGTGGTGCAAGAAATTACACGATGTGACATTCATAAGGCTCACACGTTGTTACCATGCCTTTAAACCCCTTCTAGGCTGCAACACAAAATTATAACCAATAATCCAGATCATTTTATGTTGCAGGCAAACAAAAGCAGCTATTCTGTGAGCGCAGATACGTATCCATTCGGGTGGGATTCTGATTTCGGCAGACATATTGCCCAATCTTTGTTTCCAAGACATGTCAACTGCATATATGTGATACAGATATTGACGGACAAATCAGCGTTTAGAAATAAAAAGCCATAAACACCACCAAGTCTCAATAGGTTATGCCTGAAGATTATTATGTGCGTCCTGATTAACCTGTTTATTACAGATTTAATATGTATAATAATGGATGCCCATCAGATAGAGATCACAGACTAAAAGTGAGCGATTGGATTACGAACATTAACATACAGGTGCTTGGTTGGAAAGGTTAATTTGGTGAATTTGATGGGCAGAGAAATGTTAAATGAAAATCTTTTTATTTTTCTTTTGCTACCAGTGAGAATCATGTGGTAAAAATAGTTAAATTAAGCCAGAATGTACATGAATTATTTGGGCGGACAAAGAGTTTCAATAGACTTGACACATGAGATTGGAGCTTTCACGAACATTAAAATAATGCGTGCATTGATGCACAGGCTTATCAAATTTGCGATTACTAGACGGAATTTTTACTCTTCTTTATCACGTTTTTACGATTTGTCTCGGAATTTATGGAAGGCTGCGAATTAAATTTTTTTGGTTTTATTAAGAGTCACAGCGTTTTGCAAAGGTCTGTATATTGACTACGTTCTAAAATGAATTTTGATAAATAAGAATCCCGAGTTAGCGTCTGTACTTCAAACTGCATCCGAAGCAATCCATACCTTTGGCATTTTTGAAGTCAAGCCTATTTTTAAAAATTTTCCATCTAAACCTAACACCTAAGTGGGTAAACGAAATGAAAAGAAATTAGCTGAGGGAATTAGAACCTAAGAAATGCGCTGCAAGTTAGATAGAGAAACTAATGCTACGGGTAAGGCTGAGAACCCCTCATAAGCAAATATTGCTCAGGTCATGCTTTAAGTTGGGCAATTTAGAAATAACAGACTCGGGGTCTAGCAGAAGTCGGACAAATGTGTTTTATGTCCAGCAACTATTGAGAGTTAATAATCTGTAGTTAATGATGACTGAAACATTAAATGGAGATGACTGTAAAGTTAAGGCTCTACATTTAAACAGAAACGTACTGGTAAACGATGACATTTTATGATTTCGCCTCAGCTAAAATGGAGTAAAAATTGACCTGACATGTATAGGTATTAATTGGATTGCGCAAAGGGGATAAAACGTGTTTTTTTCAGAAAACAGACAAGTCCATCCAGGCAATGTAACTTCTTACTCCTAGGTTTTGATTTTACGATGAAATACACTGAATCCTTATTTCGTGTAAACATGCCGGCTCTTGAACGAGCATCTTATTGATTGCCAGCAAAATCTCCACAATGTTTAAGAATTTACGTAATAAGTTGGGTTTGTACCGTTTCTTTTTAAAGCATTTGTAATTTCAAATTAATATTGCCCAAAACATGGAAAAATATATTGCTTAATGTTCCTCTATTGGTATGAAATTACGTTTTATCTTCATGTCATTCTTTAAAAAGTGTAGCTTTCGGTTTAAAAATTGATAATTTTCCATGATTTATTTTGAAGCTTCCCTTTTTCAAAACACAAGCTGACACCGTCCATGTAATGCAATTTTACATCTCTTTTGTGTAGGCATATGTTTATTTTATTAGGCATCAACAACCAATAAGAATATTGAATACCATTTCATTAGTCGTGCTAACATAGTGACGCATTCTAGAAAAAGCTTAGGACTAAGCTGGTGAATAATTAATATTACTACTGAAAGTAGCAAAACTGAGGCGGTAGATGCAATGCAAATCTAATATCACTTTTAAACCAAATCACGCGCAAGTCACCGTTCCTGCAATTCACACTTCAGTAGAGCATACGGTTGACATCGTCGGACTACGACGGTAGAACTGTCTTGTCTGTATGTATGGGTGTGTTTGTCAGGGCGGGTACTAGCTAGGGGTGGGCACAACACAGATAGCATTTGACGCTACATTTGTCTCGTACAGGTGGTGAGTGCTCCTGTGGCCGCCTCTAACTGGTACCCAACCTCTCACCTGTGGCTCCTTGAAGTTAGATTCATCCCAGCGACCACATCCCGGACAACCACCGCGACCGGCGGGCTAAACATGGTGAGGTTCTCCGGTGTTGTGCGTGCCTCCACACCCGGTATGTTTAACTCCCGAAGCTGCACCTCCCCCGCAAAAACTAAGGTGGAATTACAACAACCCCGTAGGCGGCTCCAGGCTAACTCGGGTCACTCTCCCACTAAAACAAAACCGTGACCCAAAATGGGGTTTGGTAGCCGTCTGGGATGCCCGAGCAACACTTTTTAAGCGACAGCACTGCCTGACTTCTCGCCGATGAAGGGCTAGAAAAGGTGCTCTTAACAAATGCATGTTAACACGTCTTCTGCAGCCGGACGTGGCTCGATGATCGCGAAATATACGATCGTAAAAACTCAAACAAACAACAATACCCCACATCCACTTTCCCCAGCGCAATAGCCTCAAGGCTGCTCGGGTGAGTCCACTCAAACGATTAGCCTGCATAGTCCGTTTTCTTTTTCACAATTCTTGGACCAACCGGCCGGAAGCTGGGACGCTGGAAGGTGGGTATGCTGTTCTCAGCGAAACCCAATCGTCTAAGCACGGGTCAGCTGGAGGAGGTGGGTGTGGGCTACACCTTCTAATAGAGCGGCTGGCCAAAGTCAGAGCGACATGACTACTAATGTTGCCTTTGCCATCCAAAGCGACATCGTGGGGATGCGTCTGCCCTGTCTCGCCGCAGGGTATTAATGAACGCCTGATGAGACACCGCCCGCTCTATTCGGGGAGCAAGTTCACTAACATAATCAGTGCCTGCGCTTCCCCGGGCACGAGCTCCTGATGCAGCGAAATGCGAAATTCTACGAGGACCTGCACGCCCTGCTAGCGACTGTGCCGAGGGCGGAAAAGTTAATTGTCCTTCGAGACTTAAACGCTCACGTCGAGACGGACCACAATGCCTGGCAGGGAGTGCTGATTCCCCATGGTCTCGGTAGCTGTGACGATAACGGCCTACGTTTTCTGCGCACGTGTGCGGAACACCGTTTTCTGCTGACCAACACCTTCTTCCGCCTTCCGACGCGGGAGAAGGCCCACATCGATGCACCCTCGGTCGCGGCGCTGGCATCTGCCTGACTATGTTCTCGTCCGGAGGCGAGATCCACAGGACGTCCTGGTAACCAAGGTGATCCGCGATGCCGATGGTTGGACAGATCACGGCCTCGTCATCTCCCAGATGAGGCTCCGACTGCCACCCCGACGAAGGCCCCAAGGTAAGAGCCCGCCAGGTTAGCTAAATAGTGGTTTTTTTACATTTGCCTGCTCACAGTTTTGAGTTCAGCAACCAAATAACCGATAACCCTGAGGACATGCATGCTTCAGCAGATAATGCTACCGTGGAGACACGATGGTGTCAACTGCGAAATGTCATCCAGTCCACCACCCTCGAAGTCCTCGAAGGCGCATGCCGTCAACACAAGGACTGGTTTGATGACAATGACGCCGAAATCAGTCAATTACTCCCGGAGAATAATAGACTACGCAAAGCCTAAATGGACCTTCGGACTGACGTCACCAAAGCAGTCTTCTTTAGATGCCGGCGCCTTGTACAGCAACGGCTGCGAGAGTGTAGGATGCCTGGACGATACCTGAACGATCAAGGGTGTATGGACCGCAATGAAATGGAAAAAACCTTTTTCAAAGCCAGTAAGGCCATCGACGGCTCGTGTATCAAGGGGACCGCACCGGTGCTCAGCTCTGACGGCACGCCACTGCTGACTAAGAAATCGCATATTCTGAAGCGTTGGGTCAATCACTAAAGAAATGTCCTTAATTGCTCATCAGCCATCTCCGATGCTGCCATTGACCGGCTCCCTCAAGTGGACACGAACAATTACCTGGATTTGCTGCCTTCCCTACCAGAAACCATCCGGGTCGTGCAGCAGCTTTCCAGCGGTAAAGCACCAGGATCCGACGCAATCCCACCGGAAGTCTACAAGCATGATGGGCACCGGTTGATGGCAGAACTCACAACACTCTTCCAGGAGATGCGGTGCCAAGGAAAATTTTCTCAGGATTTCAAAGATGCGACTATCGTCCATATGTGCAAAGCGGAAGGGAACCGGCAACTCTGTGATAATCACAGAGGCATCTCGTTGCTCAACATCGCCGGGAAGATCTTCGCCTGTATCCTTCTCCATCGTCTGAAAGGTCACCTAGATCAGGGCGTGCTCCCGGAAAACAAATGTGGTGTCCGCCGACACCGTGGAACAACCGATATAATCTTTCCCGCCCGCCAGCTACAAAAGAAGTGCCAGGAGATGCGAGCAAATGTATTCACTAACTTCATGGATCTAACGAAAGTCTTTGACACGGTAAATCGTGACGGACTGTGGAAAGACATGCAGAAATTAAGCTGTCCTGATTGGTTCACGCACATGGTGCGTCAGCTTCATGACAGGATTACGGTGCGCGTCACTGACAACAGGACGGTATCCGAAGCATTCGCAGTGACCAACAGAGTTAAGCAGGGCGCGCTATTGCACCACCCTGTTAAGTCTTATGTTCTCTGCCATGCCGATGGACGCCTACCGTGATGAACAGCCCTGGGGATCTGCATCGGCTACACCTGCTCAACAGTTGGCGTATGCAGGCTTCAACGCGCGTGTGCAACTGACTGCATTCCATGACTTGCTCTTTGGCGGACGATCTGCAGCCCCTGAACACCATGACGGAGGAGGACAGGCAAAGCAGCATGTACCTCTTCGTATAAGGCTGCACCGATTTCGGATTGCCAATCAGTACAGCCAAAGCGGTTGTCATGCACCAGCGGCCACCCAGCGCGGAATACAATGCTCCCCAAATCAATGTCAACGGTGCTCAAATCAAAACGTGGAAACCTTCGCTTATCTAGGACGCACGCTGTCACGCAACATGAAAATCGATGACGAGGTTCTCCAAAGGATCTCCAAAGCTAGTCAGGCCTACGGCCGGGTGTAGGTCTCTATGTGGAATCGCCACTTTATTAACCTGAACACTCCTTTACGAAGCGGAGACCGAGACCGGATACTCGAACCAAGCCAAGAAGCTCAATCACTTCCATCTCAGCTGCCTCCGCAGAAAACTGAAGCTGAGATGGCAAGACAGGATCCCGGACACGGAAGTCCTAGAGCCGACCGGAATCCTCAGCATCCACGCCATGCGGAGGCAAGTGCATCTGCAATGAAGCGGCCACCTGGTAAGAATGGACGACGAGCGATTTCCCAAATGACTTTTCTGTGGAGATGTCGCTACGGGTTCTTACTGACAGGAAGGTCAAAAACGACGCTACAAAGACACTTTGAAGAAATCACTGAAGAAACTGCAAATAAAGACTCCGATGACACCGAGTACCTCGCCCGGGACGGAGTCTCATTGTGGAAGATGGGTTCCGGCTGTCTATAAGGCCAAACGGATCGCCGTCGCCAAGGCCAAAGAGCGCGGCACGAAAGTGCTACCAGCACCAAACCAACATCGTCGATGCCCTGGTCCTGCCAACATGCCCGCGCTTTCAACGCATCTTCCGCGCGCGAATCGGTTAAGTTGGCCATCTTCGAACGCATTGCACCAAATATTCGACAGATTCCAGTTTTATACGTCAAATTCTGCCAAACCTCACTCCTGTCGTCGAGATTCCATTACTCCCACTATCATAGAGAGCTACATTCCTCTCGCATCGCCTGTAACCCCACCACCGACTACGGCGCTTTACCACTCCCACACCATCAGCGGTGGGGATTCTCTCCTAAATTATGCACAATGCGACCGCACATTCAACTCACGCATCGGCCTGGTCGGTCACCTGCGGAATCCATCACATGGAGATCTGTTGAACCAGTGTCTGGGGCTCCGACATACAATCACCGCGCCCTCATTTCTCCCGCACATTAACACACCGCATGGGGCCTATTATGACACTTGCGCCTCCCGACAACCTGCGGTAAACCACCGGAGAGTAGCCTCATCAGCGCACACTATCTCATTAATACATCGACAACACCCTTTACAATCATTATCACGTACCTGGTAAAATTACGGTTTCCTAGAAACCGTGGGTTGGAGAAAACTGCAAAATCTGACGCTCCCTACCAGATCAAGACGTCGGCCCAGTGTTTTGCTGTGTGTGTCGAGTGGCTGACCAGTGGACTAAAGAGTCTGATGGCGATGGCTCCTCCACATCTGATTAGTAGAATACTAGTGTTTTGCATTATGGGGGCCAGGTGGTCTAGCTGAACCGCACGAAGAGGGGTACGATGACCCGTCGGCTAATGCGCGCCTACTCCCACATAAGACTGGACTGCTTTCAGATGAAGGTCTGATTGAGGAGTGGTGAGAGAGTGAGGTCAACAGCTCCAGCGTATTAACCTCATAAACAATCTGGGGTGCTTGAAACCAGCACGCGATAAAGCCGTGGCTGAAGATTCCAACTGAAGGGATAGCGGTTGCCCAGATTTTTGTATGTAGCGGCTGACTGGCGGACTGAGTGTCAGGTTGCGATGGCCTCCTTCTTAATGTGGCCTTTCCGGCACGCCGACTACGTAGGATCCGGAGCCTCGTGTGGTCTTACGCCCAAAGGCGGCTCCGGCTGCGCCAGCCACTCATGCCCCTCTCCCATATCCGGTCTTCCCGACTCTGTCATGACACCGGGCACAGGTGAGGGGCGAAGGAGAGAGTGTGTCGTCACATCGCAAGTTTACTTTCACTTCGCTAAATCCGCGCAAAGTAACCTTATTTGCACTACCCTGTTGTGGGCGATTACATGGATCTCGTCGAAATCGACGTTCAGAACTATGTGCGTGTATTGCTGTAAACCTTTCATTTTTATAAAAGTGGTTTTACAAGTCGTACAGTTAACGTGTTTTTCAGAATGATTTGAGGCCCCGTATACTCAGGCCGAAAGCGCTTACCGTGCCTCGCTTCTGAATGCAGTATTTTGCGGAAAACTATCAACTCACGTTAGAAGCTGCGGTCAATGAGTGAACCACGAACAAATATTATTGTGAGTAGGTTTTCTCCTTGTTGCTACCGCAAGATAACAACTGTGTTCTGATACGGCTGCATATATATGGCTTCAAATCATGCTAGTCTGATCGTATTTAATCTCTTTAGGAACCTCGTAATGCATCATTTCTAATCTTGTCCTCTATCTTCAGACTTCACAACAGATAGACGATTTCCAAATACAAACCAAGACCGAATTAGTGCTAGTAACACACTTTAATTTCAGAACGGTAATGCTCATACGGTAAAAAGTACCTATGAATGTAAAGCAGATGTGATCAGTTCGAAAACATCACAGAAAGGACCTACGTGGACTGACCTGTTCGTTAGAGTCCAAATAAAAAATAAGTGGGCAAAAACTGAACAACTCCAATTTAACTGGCGAGTATCTTGCACTATGTGAATAGCGATAATATGTAGTTTCCACTAACCCCGCCAGATTCTGGATGTAGACGCTAGCCGTAGCAGAGCTGGGCTCACATGCTTGATCATGTGATTCGTTGTGGTTACGCACTTTCCTCGGTCAAACGACTTGCCGGCATCAATGTGCCAAACGAGCACAGTGCCTGGATTCAAGGTTATGTCGACTGAAGCGCAAAGACCGTCCGAAAAGATGTTGAGTAATTGGCGAATAAATGAACAAGTACGTCACTGTCGTCACAGTACACGGCCACGAGGTTGTCCAATCATCAATCCTCAATATTGTCGGACATGAACCTCGAGAATATAGTTAGAATAGACGCATACATAATCACATATCAGTTTCTTTAGCGTGTTTTATTGTTTTGGCGTACGGTTTTCTTAAGGAACCTTACTGCAGTTAAATAAAGTTGCCTACCATGTTCTCGGTGTGCCTGCAGAGTGGGACAAATCCTAGATGTCCGGTAGGTTTAACTTATGTTTAATTTTTCAAAATTGTCACTTCATATGACGCCTACTCAAGCAGCATCGGAAAACTCACTGGCATACTGTGGAACATCTGCGCATCCGTGGTGCCAGGTCCTGTTTTACGGAGGTGCGGATTAATCCATGAAGCCTGCGCAGAATCCAGGTGAATCACAATGAATATGTTATTATGCGCGACGTATGAACCAGTGGGCTTCATTTCAAACAGTGCCAGAGGCAAAGCTGTCCTCTTGTCTTAAGGCCTTTAGGGAATGTAATGAACTTTGTAATATCCACCAAGGTGGCGGAATAAATGGTAAACAATAGATTGTCTAGATAGCATGGAAGTCCAACCACCGATGTCGTCAGTAAGACAGACAGACAAGGTAATACAGCGAGCGACTAAAAACTCCGTTATCAACATTGGCTGCCCAATTCATGACTCAGGATGCGTGATAAGCCACATACGCCAGGTGGCTAGTCTAAGTGAAACCAAAACCCTTGTTATCACGCATCCATAGGAGTGATCAAACTCAAGGTTATGGCGGTTGAGCCGTTTGAGCTAAACCTGTGGGGCGCAAGCCTTTCTGTCTGGCGGTATTTTATTTGGAAAGCGATGGAAGGCTGGATTTAGAGTCAGCATTGGCTTGACACGTATTAAAACTAAGATTTTGAAGCAAAATTATCCCAGCACTCATTTTAGCCTCACCCTAGGTGAACGATGTTTAAAGTGGTGGAATAAAACGGAAAAACAATGGATTGCTGATGGTATGGGAAGCGCACCGCAGATGCTGCCGGTTAGACAAGCAAAGGTCTACTACGGGAATGTTCAAAGCTTTCTTTCACGCATACTGCCTCGGATGCGTGACAAACCTACCCACTGGCTCCTGACCCAATATATATCTAGTCGATCCAGTCCCAGTTAGTCGGGGAAGTAATGGATTTTAGAGCACTTTATTACTGAGGCGTTTGAGTTATTGATAGAAGTAAACATGACTGGATATTAATATTTTATGTTTTTATCCTATGTTAGAGTTATATGGGATTAGCTTTGCCACGTATAGATTAGGAACATTCAGTTTGATTACCTTCGATATGTACAAAATGCGGTTACTACTGAAACAAAAATGTCAACTAGGAGCATACAGTGTCCAATATCTTGGTGCATATCATATGAGAAAAGTAAACAAAAAGCCTAAGCTATCATTGGGGCTAACTAAACCATCTTCGAGAAAAAGGAGAAAATAATTTGCATATACTACTGCATTTATCAAAGACTCTGAACGAAAAATCACAAACTCCTTTACCGATGAAAGTGGGTGCCAGGCTTTTGTGAATGAAGTTAGCTCAATCAAACTGGCTGACTCCAGATAGCATTGGGGGCTTGCAATGAACAATAATGGCCTCCAAAATGTAGTCTGTTTTATGAATATGAGCTTGCAGACGGTCTTCATTCAGTAAGAAAACCTCTTTCGTGTGCTTTCACCGTAAGTTGCCAACACTGCCGATTAAGAACATCTCCCGGTATATAACATATTTTTCTTATAAAATAAAAGGGGGAGAGATGGTCTAACACATTCCAGGAGGTGTTATTTGCATTCTTATCAGCTGTCGATCTCTCGTCAAGCACAAACAACATATAAAGAGCCCGGTAAATTTGGCATTTATAGACAGGTGCCGTTTTTGAAGATCTATTTCGCCTTCCCACAGACGATCATCTAAGCAATTTCTCCCAGTCTTTGAAGGTATTCGTATTTATTTCGATGATTGCTTGATCGCCCATATTCGCGGTATTCGGTGTCTCCATGTCATTATAATTAGTTTTCTTTGTGGAGAAAATACGCGGAGATTTGAATCATTAGTTGCGTCAAAAGAACCGGCATTCACGCGCGTGCTCTAAAAGTTACGACCTGCCCTGTCCCGATCACATTTCGAGGTTGAGAGCATTTCGTGTGCTAGTAAGAAGTGCCTGAGTGAAAACTCAACTCTGTGGAAATATTGGAAACTGATGTAATACTGACAAAGACGAGGGAGACCAGAACGGTCATTTCTGGTAATATAAGCCAACAGCAGCCAGTCACCTGATCTCAATTGTGGACCGACTGGGATTCAAACCCGCGAAATGTGGTCATTGGGTTGAACGCTCTACCAATGAGCCAGGGTCTCGTTGTCCTGTCGGTTGTGATCAGGAACATAAATGATGAAGTGGCCCCCAGCGATCAAGTTACGGTCTCCCTTGTCTTTGTTGGTATTCCATTATGATAAGACGTTTCTAGTCGCTGTACCACTGCCTGCGTGGGCTCTGGATTGATCCCCAAGGCATGTTCTGTAAATTAAACGGTAAGCGCCACTTCATAATATTGAAACTTCTCGGTTTAGAAAACATTTATTTTTTCAGAGAGAAACATCTGCACTTAACAAGTAAAGATAATTTATTTTGCAAAATCTCCTATATTGTTGATGCGTGTCAAAGAATGCACTTTATGAGTCCTCAATAGCAAATTTTTGGAAGTTTTCGAATGGGATTAAGACATTTGCCTACTGAAGGCTATTGACTTAAACATGGAACAGATGAACAGAACGGTATTGAGGACTTCACAACTAAGGTACATCTTGGGTGAGAGTACTATTCTCTCCTTTGAAGCCAAGCTGCTGTTATCACCGCTAAAAAAAGGCGATAGATTAAACGACCTGTTTTAGAAAACGTGATTGTGACTTCGTTCGTGCCCCCGAAACTTCAGATTTTCTTGTTAGTTAGGAGATCCAAACTAAATGGAAGAAATTTTTAACGTATTTATCAGGAGAAATACCCTGAGACATCCATGTACATCAACTCATTCATTTGCTCCCGTGGAGCAGTTTATATTAGTCGCACTAATCAGCGCCTTGCCCAAAGAATAAGGGATCACCTCCTGCCATGGCTGAGAAAAGGCGAAGTTAAAAGCATAAAGAGTGCTATTCTCGCACACCTGGTTAATTCCGGGCACCACGTGGACCCTACGGAAGCCTTCCGACTGCTTTATAAGGTGTCACCCAACTACCCCACTTCACTGGGTCAGCGGCTGCTAGCAACAGCTGAAGTCACCGCCATCCGGTTGAGAACGCCGGACTTGTGTGCTCAAAAGAACTTGCTCAAGCTCCGTGCTTAGCATGGCAACCGACGGCTAAATTGCATACACTCTAGGCCGTCCCTTCCCCCTCCACTTCGTGAACGACCACCAAACCCTCACTGCTGCTTAACCTTTTGTCTCTTATGGCTATCTCCATCCCCTTTTAACACGACTCATTGGTTTGACGAGATGAAATTATTGAGGATATGCCTTATCTTGTACTCCTTCCCATGTTAATGTACTGGCCCGCTGAGAATTTATCAAAAGCACGCGTATGCTCACTAAATAGTCTTCTGGTACATTTTTAACCTTAGAGTGTATGCCAATACTACTAAAACAGGTAAAATATTAAAAATATTTTAACTGCCTTCTGATGCATTGCCGCCCCACTATGGGAAGACTGTCACAGTCTCCTCCTGCGCAGTTGCCCTCGGAAACTCTGAAAACCAAACTATTCGAGCAGAAAATGGATTTACGTTTTACATAAACATCTTACTTTGCACATAAAGGAACAGTTCAGCAGAAGCAGCGCCATTTTATCTCAAAAATTGATTTTTGTGGCCTTGAGCTAAATAAACAGGCCAATGCGGAAGGCCGAATTTCTCAACTAATAGCAATGCTGTACAAAGGGGATGGAGATTCCACTTTAAAAACTATACGAACTCCATTACTTAGTACAGTTTTCATCATAGTTTCCTAAGTCCTATTGCCAAGGTGCTTAATGTAGAATTTAGTTCAGAGGACGATGACTTGGTCTGTAATTTTCATGACCAACCATGTGTCGGTGAAAGGTAAACTTAGAAACGATAGTATGCGAATAGTTTATTAGAAATGTAAAATGCAGAAAAGGGTATAGGAAAGGCAGTGTGTCCTGAAGACATTGGTTTCTTGATAGGATGGCGTAATTGCGCTGTTTCGCATCACAGGTTGATTTCTAGTCATACAGACCAAACGTCGTCCGCATTTGTCGTTGACTGGATAGCTTCTTCGTAAGACTAGTCGTAAAGGAAGAAGGTGCAGTAAGATGAAAGTAAAATGTTAGGCTTTCAAGTATTTAAAATATTGCGGTCATAGAGTGCTACATGAAAGCATATATTTCCATGAGAGTTTTTCTAGCAAGCACTTGCTTGTAGAAAAACATTTAATCCGGCTTTGCCTACAAAAGTACGCGTCTTTTTACGAGGCACCATACACCTCGCTGGACGTTCAGTTCAAAAAGGGAAGCTACCTGTGGTGCAGTCGTTGCTAAGCAACTAACTTTAGTAAATTTCCCTAATCATATTTTAACATCGGTAGAATTTACCAAGAATTCAACAGATTCATTTCTCATAATGAATGCGTGATCTTTGGTCTCTGATCCTGTGTGAGGACCAACAACATCGTTTCCAGTATCCAAAATTGTAAAGTTATTGTAAATTAAAAGTTGTTGAGAGTACTGTACTGTATTTCTAGGTGAATATAAGTAAGACTGCAGGCCATAGACACCAACTGAATACTGTGTAGGCAATATTAAGCAATAAATTCATTTAAGATAACAAAGCAAGCACATGTTTTTACCGGAAGTTGGTTGGAAAGCGTTCGCACATATTTTGATGTCTCCTTGGCGAGGACAAACATGACTCCAAGCAGAATAATGCAAAAGACGATGAGGATACATCCGGCGGATATCATGGCAATAGGTTCCGCAGACGGAGCACTGAAAATAATTAATTATATATGTATATTGGGTGGTAGGTGATTTAAAAAAATTATGCAGAAGTTTAAATTATCAGCAAAATATGACGTTAGATATTTGATATCAAGCGCTTTTGCCAGTTAAATCTAAATGACTGTTGTAAAATTAAAAAGGGATACTGGAATAGGTCTACAAATCACCAGTTTTGAAAGTAATTGTCGAAGTAATTTACCTTTCATTTTTACAGATATTGCTGTCTGCTTGGGAACACTCTCCCGATTGTGTGTATAACACGCGCAAGTTGTAAGTACCCAGAGCAAGCAGGCAGATTCCGCAGATGAAAAGAACGCCATTGAGGACTTCACAACCGAGGTACATCTTGGGTGAGAGTACTATTCTCTCCTTTGAAGCCAATCTGCTGTTATCACCGCTGTTCATTGGCACCTCGAAAAACAGGCGATAGATCAAAATGACCTAATTTGGAAAAAGTGATTGTGACTTGCAGATTATTAAGTCAGTTAGGAGATCCAAAGTCAAAAGGAGAATTTAAAAATATTTATCAGTAGAAATACCTCGAGACCTCGAGGAGGGAAATATCTAAATGCTTACTGGGAGGCTGCACTGTCCAGCAAGTCCTGTTCCCTTTCGTCGCTCAAAATGTTGCCTACCTGCGGGTGCAAGTGTC
The DNA here is from genome assembly GCA_017591395.1 of Schistocephalus solidus. Lineage (NCBI taxonomy): Eukaryota > Metazoa > Platyhelminthes > Cestoda > Diphyllobothriidea > Diphyllobothriidae > Schistocephalus > Schistocephalus solidus. Next base: position 27,153 of record WEDG01002860.1, on the reverse strand, counting down.
TATTTATCTAACTTTATGGGAACACGCTGTAGAAAGCGTGTGCAAATGCGTGGTCTTCAAGGTCATTCTAGATTGAAGCCATATCACGCTGATGTCTCATGCCAGCCGGTTGAGCACAAGCGGACTTACATCTTATGCGTCAGCAGTACTGATCTTGCGATAGTTACAAATAGTCCAACAGAAATATTCCCCTATTGCACAGACAGTACAGTTGGTAAGCTGAGTTGGTGCTGATAAACGACTGAGAAAAATGGCTTAAATTGTAAAAAATACGTTTTAGTTTGTTTAATTTGCTTTGGTAACCCGAATTCCGAAGACTATAATAATGTATAGGGATTAGTATCAGCTAAAGTGTTTAACCCCTCTTCTAATTGTGAGTTTTACGCACAGATTTAGAGCAGTGTCGAGTAGCATACTGTGCATGTTATTCGATGTTTTACAAACCCGTTATCTTCTTGCAGCGGTTATATTTGAAGTATATAAAAAGCGGAGTGCATCGGCATGGAAAACATCGAAACAGCGACTTGAATGGACATTATTTAGCATAAGTTGTCCATTGTATGGCTTTCTCGTAACATCAGTGTTCTCAGCTGTTCATTTTCTGATGTTAAACAGGCAAGGCCTATTAAGCCTACTATGTCGTCGTGGAGACATGTTCGGTTAACTATGCGTCAATAGCACGTAACAGTTATTGTCTCTTAAATTGCTCCAAAGTACTCTAGGCTTCAAATATGGACTGACATTTAGTAATAATTTAACTTTTTATGCATTCAGGCTCAGAACCAATGCACTTTTGATTAGCCCTGTTTGGGACTGTAAAGAAATATAAGGAAGAGTACAGAAGAAAAAGTAAAAACAGCAAAAAACATTGAAATGTGGGGGAAGAGGGTGGAAGGCTTAGATACGTCTAGGATTATAGACAAAAGCGGAGGTAGCGGAGCGGAAACGGACATAAAAGTGTCTGATAATTACCTATATTCGTCGATGAATACCAAGAGCTCGCTAACGGAACTCACTCATCCAGTTTTGCCCTGGGCGCCCTCTCGAGCCCCGCTATCAGCCGATCAGTGGCTAGATGTAGTACAGGCAGAGGAAAAATGCCAAAAAGACAAGGGAGACTGGAATAGCCACTTCCGACATATTAGACATCATCAGATAGTCAGAAACATCATCATGGGGTACGCCATCCGAGGGTTGAACCCACGACCCGTTGTTTAGAAGACCAACGCTCTAGCCATGGGATGCTTGTTATTCTAGTTTAGATCCGGAAGATTGACAATCGTTGATTAATGCTCTCCAATCACCAACGGAAATCCGCTGTTCCGTTCTACTCAATGGTTGGAACTCTGGAATTCTGATCAATAGGTCATGGTCTCGAGCCTCGGGTAGGGCATTATCTTGGGCTGAGTACGACTGGTTGATGACAGATAATGAGCAAGCAATGGCCATTGCACTCACCCTGGTTACTGTCGGTACTGTTTATCAAGAATTAGCCTTATTTATGCTTCGTTTCTGTAACCCGATGTGACATGTATAACCACGCAAGTTTTGTGCAAGAACAGACCTGCATAAATGTCTTATGCGAGAACAAGTTTCGGTTGGTTATCCGTATGTTCTTTTCGTCTGCCGTCACAGGTATCAACTGATCCTAGAGCATGGTGTCTAACTGACACATTATAGATGCCACGGAAGGATAAATGGACGTATAAGTGGTGGCCAATCTCAACCAATTGAGCAAAAATTGCGCTAGAGATGGACGTAGCCTCGCCTTGAATTAGACAGATAGAATGGAGTTCTTGCATTCATGTGGATAGGCACCCAATTGTTCGACCAGGGTGTTGATGACACTACAGAGACGAAAATTTTTAATCTATTCTTACCTCAAAGCTGCAGGAGTGGCGTTCTTGAGAACAATAGGCTTACCTTAATCGCTGGGTGCATGTGGGCGACTGAACCGTTTAAAAGATGATGGTTAAGTTTGTTTGACAGATCCTGTTGAAATAACAATGTAAAAACTAACTCTACGTTCTCAGCTGTCGGTACGTCCGATTTTGTGTGACCTCTCTCCGTATGTATTAACAAAAAAACGTTTCGGGAAAATCATTTTCTCGCAATGTACTATATAAGGGCGAATGTATTTTCCAGCGTTACTGGAATACATTCTCTCCTAACTCAGCTGGTGAGACAACGGACTTAACTTCGTTTATGACGTAGTGGTAAAAAATGTAGAATTGTGTGTATTGCCCTGACCATTTTTTTAGAAACACACCTGCGAATGGTTCCATTAGGCAAAAAGAGGAGTCCAACGAACCAAACCTTGTTATCACATAAAGCCTGTATACTGACTCTAAATGTACCCTGATCGAGTATGTGTGCACAAGGACACAATTAATTGTGAGATACTTACTTTCCCTTCCCTTCTCTATTCACTTAATCCCTGACACACACACACACGATAGTTCGACCGTCGATTTCGACGATGTCCACCGTATGCTCCACGGAAGGGTGGCGCAGGAACGGAATCTTGCGCGTGAATTAGTTTTAAGTGATAGTAGCCTTGCGTTGCAGCTACCGCACTCTCTCCTCCTCTCCCTACTGAAACCGGTGTCAAGACAGTGTCAAGAAGACCGGAGTCGGGAGATGACGCAGGTGGCTGGCACGGCCGGGTCCTCTAAGTTCTAGCTGCACCTAGGCGGGCCACCACACCCCCATATTGGGCATTTGTTAGCGGAGTGCAACCCCAATAACACATGTCGTGCCCTGATGTGGCCCCAAGTTAGTCCAACGCATCTACCACGTGGCCCATTAAGGGGTCGCACGCACACAGACACACGATAGTTCGACCGTCAAAATCGACGATGTCCACCGTATGCTCCACGGAAGGGTGGCATAGGAATGGCGACTTGCACGTGAATTAGCTTAAAGTGATAAAAGCCTTGCGCTGCAGCTACCGCACTCTCTTCTCCTCCACCACCTGAACCTGGTGTGATGACAGAGACAAGAAGACCGGAGACGGGAAAGGACGCTGGTAACTGGTGCGGCCGGAGACGCCCCTCGGCGTACCACCACACCTGGATCGGATCCCATGGCGTGAGAGTGCCATAAAGGCCACATAAAGAAGTCAGCCGCGCCACACAATTCACACATTGGGCTGACCACGCGGTCCGAGTTATCCCGTCAATTGACAACCTTCCAAGCCATGGCTTTTAGCGTACCATGATAGTTTCAAGCACGTCAGATTGTTTATAGTGAGCACGCTGAGTTATCGAACTAACTCACTCCTCCACCCCCACAGTCAAACCACTGTCCAAGCTTGTCAGTTGTCTGATGTAGGAGTAGACACATTGGCTGACGGATCAGCGTACCCGTCTTCACGCGCCACAGCACGACCTTGCCCACATAACGCACTCACCAGGATTCACTAACTCAGGGGATATGGAACAGCCATCGCCCTCTGATTTCCAGTCCACTGGTCAGCCATTCAACGTACACAGCGCATACACTAAGCCGAAGGTGGGGGTCTGTTGTAAGTGTCAGATTAACAGCCTTCCCTGCCACGGTTTTCTAGGAAATCCTGATATTCTAAGGTACATGATGATGATGGTGAAGGAGTTATCGATTTATTAGTGAAGATAGTGTGTACTGATGTAGCTTAGCCTTTGGTGGTTTACCGCAGGTTGTCATGGAGGCGCATGTGTCCGAATAAGCCCATGCTGTGTGTGTTTGCGAGAGCAGTGAGGGTAGTGGAGGCAGGCACTTCGATTGTATGTTGGAGCCCCTGGCCCTGATTCACCAGCCTCCGTGCGATGGTTTTCTCAGGAGAACGATCAAGCCGATGCATGAGTTGAATTTGCGGGCGCAGTGTGGGCAGGACAAATCGGAAGATGCTGAGGGGGGTGTCATTCATGGAAGTGGGGTGGCGGTGGCGGTAAGAATTGCTGGAGCAGAGGGTGTGTATAAGGTATCGGTGTTGTCGGCATTGCGACGAATCCCACCGTCATGGATGCACATGTGACCGAAAAGGTCCATGCGATGAGTAAATGCACGAGGAGAGTTAGAGTAGTTGAGGTGGCTATCTCTGCTGTTTGTTGGAGCTCCAGACACTGGTTCAACAGTCTCTGTACGATGGATTCGCAAGTGCCGACTAGGTCGATGCGTGAGGTCAATGTGCGGTTGCAATTAGGACAGTTTAGGCGAGAGTCCCCATCGCTGATGGTGGTAGTGGTGGTGGTGGCGGTGGTGGTGGGGTCACAAGTGTTAAGCATTGTGATGTGGTCTCGATAATGGTGGGACTAATGGAATTGATGCTAGGGGTGAGGGTAGGGGAGTCCGATGTAGGGTTGACAGAAGTTGACGTATAATTTTGAACTGTCGGATTGTTGGTGCATTGCGACCGAAGATGTCCAACCAGGCAAATTCGCGCGCGGAAGGTGCGGTGACAGCGCGGGCATGTTGGCAGGGGCTGGGCATTGGCGGTGTTAGTGACTTTCGTGCCGCCTTTTTTGGCATAGGCCGTGGTGATCTGGTTGGCCTCATAGATTGCTGAGCCAGTCTTCACGGATCTTCTCCATCCGGTCTATCCTGGGCAAGGTCTTCCCAGGACTCCGGGTTGATCTGCAATTGCTTCAGAGAGGTCTTCAGAGTTTCTTTGTAGAGTAGTACTCGACCCCCTTGTCAACGAGAACCCATGGTGACATCTCCAGAGAAGAGTCGTTTGGGTAGCCTTTCGTCGTCCATGCGCACAAGGTGACCACTAAAGCGCAGTTTCAAATGTTTCAACTGAGCGTAAATTCTGTGAATGCATGTTCGTTCTAGCACTACCGTTTCTGGTATCCTGTCTTGCCAACTCAGTTTTAGTATTCTGCGGAGAGAGCTGAGGTGGAAGTGGTTGAGCTTCAACGCCTGCTTTTGGTAGATTGTCCACGTCTCCGCTCCATACCGCAGCGTCGGCAATATGACAGATTTGTTCATCTTGAGTTTGGTGCTGAGGTGGAGACCATGTCGATTCCAGACCACATTTTGCATGCGTCCAAAGACTTGGCTGGCTTTAGCGATCCGATGGGCGATCTCATCGTCAACTTTGGTGCTGCGTGAGAGATTGCTGCCTAGGTACGTGAAGATATCCACAGATTTAAATTGGGCTCCATTGACATTGATGTGAGCTGCAGTGTAGATTGTGTTGGGCACACACACAAAGAACGAATATTAACGATTTCATGATTGTCATGTCTAGTACGTTCCAACGTTTCCTTATGACTGCACTGGTCTGAAGAGAAGTTATCGATAGCAGCACGTATGCTCAACAAATCGTCTTTTGAATCTTTTAATGGGAATTTTCGCAAGTTTAAAACGTTTCCACCCACAAAACTGCCACCTGTCTTAACAAAACAAAATACGTTTCCAGTTGTCCATGCTGAACTGAGCGATGTTGGACCGGTTACATCCTGAGAAGTGCAGTAAGCCTTGCACATTCAACGCACTTAAGTGCTATTGGCACACAAGGTCAGATACTTCCTACAGGACCAGCCTTGCAGCTAGAAGTTTGAACTTCAAATCAAAATTTCTGCGGTAAAGTGAATGCAATGGTTAAACACAAAACCTTTAGGAAATGATAGAAATGTCAAAAAGAGTTCATCCTGCCCAAACTAGACCAACGAAGTCCAGATAGACATTATCTTAAAGTCTAACTTGTATTGTCATAAGCCACTTCGTTTGGCAGGGACAAAAACGCATACAACCGTTTGCTTTCAACTTAAAGTGTAGTGTGCGAATGTACAGTCAACCATAAAATTGGAAGAACCTATAAGTTCACCCTAAATTATGTATACGCATGCTCTCGCCTGTCAGTCTACTCAAAACCGGTGAAAGAGCACATTGGAAGATTTTATCGAGGTTTCCTCAGAGTAACTTTGCTCCAGAACAACAAAACTGGAGCATGGAGAGAAGATTAAACGGGCTATGTCAAAGCTGATTTTTGTGGTAGAAGATGTAAGAATCTTTCCTTTAATAATGGTGCGGGGATAGGACATACATTTCCTGAGAGCAATTAGTGATGAAAATACATCACGGAAATCGATCGTCAGTAGAAAATCCGAATTGCAGGGTTTCTGTTGTTTCGTGATAACCATACGTAACAGAAAGGGTGCTGGCCATCAATACGATCGGTCTCAAACGCACTAACTTTAAAGTCCGACAGACAGCAACAAATGCGAATCCGCCCTTTCAGATAGCCAGTGCCGTTCTTGCCCAGTGCATATAGCACACCACTAAGACAAAATACACTTACCCTGATCATATTAACTCATAAAACTCACAGACAACAATACAGTCTCCCTATCTATCAAACCTGACCTTACGTTGTTACTTCAATGCATGTTTACAGAAAGGGCAACTTGTGCATAAGATAACCACATGATTACAAAAATGTGAGAGGTCTAGGATGCAATGCAGATAAATTTAAAGGGCTCATCCGAACGGGTCTGTATACTCGCTGACGTTTTGGGAACTTGACAGGTTCTCCATTGTCAAAACGTTTACTGCTTGTATCGATAAGTGTTTTGAAGGACATGTAGATTTTCTCGACCTTGGACCGAATGCTTTTTCTCTCATTCTCTGCCTTACCATTTGTGTTTATATTTGTGCAAGCAAGCGAAAACGGCCCTGTGATGAACCCACCGTAAAAGGAGGCAGGCTAAAAAGCACCCTCGACTAATGTGAAGTTGCCCAAGACCAGGGCTCTTCAGGCTGCACAAACCTCCACACAAAGGCCAAGACAGCGAATGAGCGAAAAATTAATCAGCTCAAGGCGAAAACGTTTGACATGTCATTCAAACACTGATCGTCATTAGCGGTAAACGTCAACAGTAATGCAAATTAGTTTGCGTGCGTCTTTTAAATTGACCGGAACAACCACAGGACTCATTTTATAAAACAAATACCCAGTTTCATTGGCAAGTTCGACATCGTCGAACAGCAAATTTTGGATATGGATGAGTGTATTCTTCACAGAAATGACACCTGAAATCATATTTTTTGTTTCACATGTTTCATGCAGAGTGTGTGCGAATATGAAACAGCAGCCTCTGACATTTTTGCAGGAATCGGCTTGGATATCGTGAGCAGAGGTTTCAGATGCTGCACCCCGGCACATGTCACCCGGTTTGGGTTTTCATTTCCAAAACCGACTCACGACCTCTAAACTGTATGTCTGCAGGCTTTAAGAATGAATTTCACGGTCAATTTGTCTTCCCTAACGTCTCTCTGTGTCCGATAAAGAGTTCTAACCAAAAGTTAACTTTGTGATCACACGCGTCTCTGGTAAACGCACCGGGTCGTTAAGTGTATTCACCTTCCACGCCCGTGGTTACAGAGGCGTAGGCTAAAACGTCTGAACATGTATTAAAGCATGCCGCATGCACAAAAACCCTTACAAGTGTTCATCTTCAGTCGTAAGATAAGCTGCCATCATATGCTCACAGCTACTCAAACGGACGTAGTACGGCCTGACTACTGGCCCCAGCTACGTTGATCAGCAACTGAGGGTTCAGTTTAGTTCAATTTTATTAATGGGAAGGTAGGTGAAGCCTTTGACCTCCCTATTGATGTCAATTACACTACAAATAAAAAAGGTCGACATATTATGGACGTTGGACAAAGGGTTATCTCCCCGTCACACTACAGGGCATCGGGCAAACAATTATAAAATAATGTTACTCAAAAAAGGGAGTAGAATGTTATACGACGCGAAAAACTATGGATGGTAATATGTTTCAGGAAATGTGTTAGTTTCGGATGTCGTGGTGGTACTTATGGCTGTACTGGTCAAACTTCCGCTTAAAAGTGTCAGCCGATGGGGACATACTTATGTCCGCAGGTAGAACATTCCAGGCCTTAATCACTCTGTTGGAGTAGAAGAACCTTCCTGTGTCGAGTCTTGCACATGTCACACGTAGTTTAAAGGGATTGCCTCGCAAAGTAGTGGTAGTGGCCAGCTCAATGAAGTCGCCAGATGCAAGGCAACAATCCTGAGCCCGCAGCATGCGAAAGGCTTGTATAAGGTCGCCGCGTAGCTCTCTATAGTCCAGAGGAAACAGATAAAGTTTTGAAAATCGTGTCTCGTAAGGCAGGCAGTTTGACATTGAGCAAGCTGGGTTGCAAGTCTTTGGACCTTCTAAAGGGTGATGTGGTCTTTGACAGACCACGGTTTCCAGGCTTGTATGCCCAATTCCAATTGTGGTCGCATGAACACCCCGAAGACCTTATTAAAGCGCCATTTTTCGAACTTTGCAAACGCTCGCTTAATTAGATACAAGCTTGACATGGAAGATTTTGCTACTTTTTGAGACTTCGCAGAAGGGGCCAGAGCGACGTGTAGAATATGATGAAATGAAACCGACAAAGAACAGGGAGAACGGAATTGCCATTTGTGGCTTATTAGCCGTCATCAGCCAGTCATACCCAATCCAAGTGTGGCACACCTGGGATTCGAACCAGCGAACTTTGGAATTTGAGTCAAACGCACTATAATTGAGCCACGGGCTCGTTGTTTTGTCGGTTGTGATCGGGAATATGATGATAGTATGGGGCTCACCGATCTGCTTAAGGAACATGTATGTTCCATTGTGCCCTGGAGCTCAGACTAGAGCCCTCGCAGGCAGTCGCATAGCGACGTGCAGCATATGATGAAATCAAACCGAAAAAAACAAGGGAGACCGGAATGGCCTGCGAGGGCTCTAGTCTGAGCTCCAGGGCACAACGGAACATGCATGTTCCTTAAGCAGATCAGCGAGCCCCACACTATCATGTATGCATGTATATGTCTATATATATATATATATACATATATACATATACATGATAGTGTGGGGCTTACTGATCTGCTTAAAGAACATGCATGTTCAGCCTAGTGCCCTGAAAGCACCCTCAGGCCATCTGTGATCCCTGTTTTTGTCGGTTTGATTTAATCATATGCTACACGTCGCTATGTGACCAAATGCGAGGGCTCTTGTCTGAGCTCCAGGGTAAAATGGAACATGCATGTTCCTTAAGCAGATCGGTGAGCCCCCCACTATCACCATATTCGCGATTACGATATATATATATATATATATATATATATATATATATATATATATATATATATATATTGCTAATTGAAGCAAAAATGCGCGTCCCCGGGCATAAATCAGAAGAAGAGGCGATCACGGGAACAATAGGTTTAATATCCTGACGTTTCAAAATCAAACAAGATTCCATCGTCGGAGGTAGGTTCAGTACGGCGCCTCACAGTATTTATGGGTTCTGAACATGCTGGCTCTACAGCTATTCGTGCAGGATGCACTGCAGGGGGGTGGGGAGTTAGTTGCTGTCCTGCTGATCATTGATTTTTATTCTCCCTCGCCTCGCCTGGGGGCTGTGTCGGGATGGCAAGTGTCATTGATCTCGGCTGCATTGCGCGCGTTTGGTGTACCGGACCCCCATGTCTGTTTCTCATCCCTCGTTTGAATCTGTCCGTGCACGGCTCATCGGTGGTTGCTGAGTCATTGCCGGTGTCTCCGTTCCTACCGGTTGGAGACGCTCATCATCGGTTTTCGTGCGCAAACTAAGTTCACCTGCGTCCACGTTCATGCCTGGCCGGAGGTCTTGCTGGTTTGCGTTCTCCGCGGTTATCCCCTCGAATGTGTTGGTGCGTGGCCTAGGTGCACTCAGGCATGTGTACTGGCTCGTTATGCAATTGCTTGCCACCGCGAACTGTCTGACTTCTTGCCTGCGATTCTGTTGATTGAGCCGCACTCGTAGGGCCTGGTAGGCCGCCGGGAGAATCGTACAACGGTTAATGGAAGAAAGTACGGTGTGCCAGGCTTCGAGCGTTTCTCTGGCTGTTTGGTTGATACCTCGGCCTAGGATTTCGGCGTCCTGGAAAGACAAAATGTGTCCAGAGGCTGCACAGTGTTCCGCCACCAACGAGAGCTGATCCATCCTTCTTACGGCCCTTGCGTGCTCACTCATGCGGGTCTGTAGTCACTTACCAGTCTCTCCGACATAGTTCGCCTCACAGGAACCGCACTGAACACGATAGACGACGTTCGCCGTTTCGCCGCGTGACAGGGGGGCCTTGGGTCTCACTACCAGACGTCTTATTGTCGCCTCAGGTTTGTGGGCGACGCCGATCCCCAGTGGTTGTAAGAGACGAGCAACAGCTTCAGATACGTTCTCGATATAGGGTATTGCCCGCCACACTTTAGGTGGTTCTATCACTGGTCGTGTATTTATATGTATATGTATATATACATATATATATATATATATATATATATATATATATATATATATATATATATATATATATATCTACAATCACCTGGGCCTCGCATATTCTCGAACTTTCGGAATTCATTCGGGCACGAAGCGCATAAAGCATCGCGTCGTTGGGAATCCTTTTCCTGTCGGCAATCTTTGACGAACGCTCAATTGAGGCTCCTACAATTGTGCCAAGGCTCCAGCAGTCTGCCAAGATGCCTCTCGTATAAATCGCCATTCAACACCGAGCTAGGTAGACGAACGGTCTTCCACCACGGACGCCGAATGATCTTGGTCTGAATTCAGGATATTCACCTGCGTCTGCGCAAGTATAAAGCAACAATCTCGAAGGAACAAACCAATTGCTCGATTCTTCCTGGAAATACGCTGACAAAGTCTTTGCACTATAAAATATCTTTCAGTGTCAGACGCATTCGCGATTCACGTGACGCAAAATTTACAAAGAATTTGCCCAGGTTGACCAAAATCCCAGGTGGTCCACACTTGGGATTGGGAATGACTGGCTAATGAAGGCTAATAAGCCAGAAAAGGGCCAATACGGTCTCCCTTATCTTCGTCGGTTCTACCTTAACAACATTTGCTATACGTTGCTATGCGACCGCCTGAAGGGGCTCTAAAGTGAGCTCCAGGGCACAATGGAACATACATGTTCCTTAAGCAGATCGGTTAAGACACACTATCATCATATTCATGATCACAACCGACAAATCAACGAGCCCGTGGCTCAATGAAAGAGCGTTCGACTCAAATACCAAAGGTCGCGGGTTCGAATCCCAGGTGTTCCACACCTGGGATTGGGTATGATTGGCTGATGACGGCTACTAAGCCAAAAATGGTTATTCCGGTCTCCCTTGTCTGTTTCGGTTCCCCGTAATCAACATATGCAACACGTCGCTATGCGACTGCCTGTGAGTACTCTAGTCAGAGATGCAGGGCACAACGGAACATAAATGGTTCTTAAGCAGATCGGTGAGCCACACATTATCATCATATTCATGATCACAACCTACAAATCAACGAGCTCGTGGCTCAATGGTAGAGCGTTCGACTCAAATACCAAAGGTCGCGGGTTCGAATCCCATGTTTTACACACTTGAGATTTGGGTATGACTGCCTGATGACCGCTAATAAGCCAGAAATGGTCATTCCGGTCTCCCTTGTCTTTGTCAGTTCCCCATAATCAACAAATGCTACAGGTCGCTATGCGACTGCCTGTGAGTACTCAAGTCTGAGTTCCAGGGCACAACAGAACATTAATGTTCCTTAAGCAGATCGGTGAATACACACTATCATCATATTTCCGATCACAACCGACAAATCAACGAGCCCGTGGCTCAATGGTAGAGCGTTCAACTCAAATGCCAAAGGTCGCGTGTTCGAATCCCAGGTGTTCCACACTTGGGATTGGGTATGACTGGCTGATGACGGCTAATAAGCCAGAAATGGTCATTCCGCTGTCCCTTGTCTTTGTCAATTACCCATAATCAACATATGCTACACGTCGCTACGCGACTGCCTGTGAGTACTCTAATCAGAGTTCCAGGGCACAACGGAACATAAATGTTCCTTAAGCAGATCGGTGAGCCACACACTATCATAGATATATATATATATGTATGAAAGTGCTCTCAGCGATCGGTTACAGGACTCACTCGTCCCCTTGTGCCTAGGGGCTATCTCTCAAGCCACGCCAAAAGCCGTCAGGCAGCTTAGTATATAGGCAGAATAACATAACCCACAAAGACAAGGGAGACTTGAATGGCCATTTCTGGCTTATTAGCCGTCATCAGCCAGCCATACTCAAACCCATGCCCAACGGCGCCCGGGCCTCGAACTCGCAACCTTGTTGGGCAGAAGTCCAACGCTCTACTTACTACGCCACGAGTTCAATGTCTTACCTGTTTCGATCGAGAAGATTGACAATGGTACTAGGGCAATCACCGATCGGTTACTGGACTCACTCGTCCAACTGTGCTTTGGGGCTATCTCTCAAGCCCCGCCATCAGAGGTAAGGCACCTAAGTATGTAGGCAGAATAACATAACCGACAAAGACAAGGGAGTCTGAATGGCCATTTCTAGCTTATTAGCCGTCATCAGCCAGCCATATCCAAATCCAGGCGCTGCAGCGCCCGACCCTCGAATTCGCAACCTTGTTAAACAGACGTCCAACGCTCTACCCACTGCGCCAAGTGCTCGTTGTCATTACGGTTTCGATCGGGAATATTGAAAATGGTACTGGGGCGCTCACCGATCGGTTACAGGACTCACTCGTCCCTATGTAACATGTGGGCTATCTCTCAAGCCACGCCAGCAGCCGTAAGGCAGCTAAGTATATAGGCAGAATTATATAACCGACAAAGACAAGGGAGACTTGAATGGCCATTTCTGGCTTATTAGCCGTCATCAGCCAGCCATACTCAAACCCATGCCCAACGGCGCCCGGGCCTCGAACTCGCAACCTTGTTGGGCAGAAGTCCGACGCTCTACTTACTTCGCCACGAGTTGAATGTCTTACCTGTTTCGATCGAGAATAATGACAATGGTACTAGGGCGATCACCGATCGGTTACTGGACTCACTCGTCCAACTGTGCTTTGGGGCTATCTCTCAAGCCCCGCCATCATCCGTAAGGCACCTAAGTATATAGGCAGAATAACATAACCGACAAAGACAAGGGAGTCTGAATGGCCATTTCTAGCTTATTAGCCGTCATCAGCCAGCCATATCCAAATCCAGGCGCTGCAGCGCCCGACCCTCGAATTCGCAACCTTGTTAAACAGACGTCCAACGCTCTACCCACTGCGCCAAGTGCTCGTTGTCATTACGGTTTCGATCGGGAATATTGAAAATGGTACTGGGGCGCTCACCGATCGGTTACAGGACTCACTCGTCCCTATGTGCCTTGGGGCTATCTCTCAAGCCACGCCAGCAGCCGTAAGGCAGCTTAGTATAAAGGCAGAATTATATAACCGACAAAGACAAGGGAGACTTGAATGGCCCTTTCTGGCTTATAAGCCATCATCAGCCAGCCATATCCAAACCCAGGCGCTGCGGCCCCCGAGCCTCGAACTCGCAAGCTTGTTGGGCAATAGTCCAACGCTCTATTCACTGCGCCACGAGCTCATTGTCTGACCTGTTTAGATCGAGAATATTGACAATGGTACTGGTGTGCTCACCTATCGGTTACAGGACTCACTCGTCCCGTTGTGCCTTGGGGCTATCTCTCAAGCCCCGCCAGTATCCGTAAGGTAGCTAAGTATATAGGCAGAATCACATAACCGACAAAGACAAGGGACAGTGGAATGGCCATTTCTAGCTTATTAGCCGTCATCTGCCAGCCATATCCAAACCCAGGCGCTGCGGCGCCCGACCCTCGAACTCGCAACCTTGTTAAACAGACGTCCAACGCTCTACCCACTGCGCCAGGAGCTCGTTGTCATTACGGTTTTGATCGGGAATATTGACAATGGTACTGGCGCGCTCACCGATCGGTTACAGGACTCACTCGTCCCTATGTGCCTTGGGGCTATCTCTCAAGCCACGTCAGCAGCCGTAAGGAAGCTAAGTATATAGGCAGAATTATATAACCGACAAAGACTAGGGAGACTTGAAATGGCCATTTCTGGCTTATTAGCCGTCATCAGCAAGGCATACTCAAACCCAGGCGCTGCGGCGTCCGAGCCTCGTACTTTCAACCTTGTTGGGCAGAAGCCCAACGCTCAACCCACTGCTCCTCGAGCTCAATGTCTTGCAGTTTTCGATCGGGAATATTGACAATGGTACTGGGACGCTCACCAATCGGTTACTGGACTCACTCGTCCGACTGTGCTTTGGGGCTATCTCTCAATCCCCGCCATCAGCCGTCAGGCAGCTAAGTATATAGGCAGAATAACATAACCGACAAAGACAAAAGAGACCAGAATGGCCATTTCTGGCATATCAGCCGTCATCATCCAGCCATATCCAAACCCAGGAACTGTGGCGCCCGAGTCTCGAACTCACCAGCTTGTTAGGCAGAAATCCAACGCTCTACCTACTGCGCCACGAGCTCGTCGTCTTGCCGGATTCGATTGGTAATATTGACAATGGTAATGGGGCGCTCACCGATCGGTTACAGGACTCACTCGTCCCTATGTGCCTTGGGGCTATCTCTCAATCCACGCCAGCAACAGTAAGACAGCTAAGTATATAGGCAGAATTATATAACCGACAAAGACAAGGGAGACTGGAATGGCCATTTCTGGCTTATAAGCCGTCATCAGCCAGCCATACTCAAACCCATGCCCTGCGGCGCCCGAGCCTCGAACTCGCAACCTTGTTGGGCAGAAGTCCAACGCTCTACTTACTACGCCACGAGTTCAATGTCTTACCTGTTTCGATCGAGAATATTGACAATGGTACTAGGGCAATCACCGATCGGTTACTGGACTCACTCGTCCAACTGTGCTTTGGGGCTATCTCTCAAGCCCCGCCATCAGAGGTAAGGCACCTAAGTATGTAGGCAGAATAACATAACCGACAAAGACAAGGGAGTCTGAATGGCCATTTCTAGCTTATTAGCCGTCATCAGCCAGCCATATCCAAATCCAGGCGCTGCAGCGCCCGACCCTCGAATTCGCAACCTTGTTAAACAGACGTCCAACGCTCTACCCACTGCGCCAAGTGCTCGTTGTCATTACGGTTTCGATCGGGAATATTGAAAATGGTACTGGGGCGCTCACCGATCGGTTACAGGACTCACTCGTCCCTATGTGCCTTGGGGCTATCTCTCAAGCCACGCCAGCAGATGTTAGTCAACTAGAGTAAATAGGCAGAATAAAATAACCGACAAAGACAGGGGAGACAGGAATGGCCATTTCTGGCCTATTAGCCGTCATGAGCCAGCCATACCCAAACCCAGGTGCTGCGGCCCCCAGGCCTCGAACTCGCAAGCTTGTTGGGCAGAAATCCTACGCTCTACCCACTGCGCCACGAGCTCGTTGTCTTGCCGGTTTCAATCGGGAATATTGACAAAAGTACAGGGGCCCTAACCGATCGGTTACAGGACACACTCGTCCCACTGTGCCTTGGGGCTATCTCTCAAGCCCTGCCAGCAGATGTAAGTCAGCTAAGTAAAAAGGCAGAATAACATAACCGACAAAGACAAGAGAGACCAGAATGGCCATTTCTGGCTTATAAGCCGTCATCATCCAGCCATATCCAAACCCAGGAACTGCGGCGCCCGAGCCTCTAACTCGCAACCTTGTTAGGCAGAAGTCCAACGCTCTACCCACTGTGCCACGAGCTCGTCGTCTTGCCGGTTTCGATCGGGAATATTGACAATGGTACTGGGGCGCTCAGCGATCGGTTACATGACTCACTCGTCCCCTTGTGCCTTGGGGCTATCTCTCAAGCCCTGCCAGCAGATGTTAGTCAGCTAAGTAAATAGGCAGAATAACATAACCGACAAAGACAAGAGAGACCGGAATGGCCATTTCTGGCATATCAGCCGTCATTATCCAGCCATATCCAAACCCAGGAACTGTGGCGCCCGAGCCTAAAACTCGCAACCTTGTTAGGCAGAAATCCAACGCTCTACCCACTGCGCCACGAGCTCGTTGTCTTTACGGTTTCGATCGGGAATATTGACAATGGTACTTGTGTGCTCACAGATCGGTTAAAGGAATCACTCGTCCCGTTGTGCCTTTGGGATATCTTTCAAGCCCTGCCAGCAGATGTTAGTCAGCTAAGTATATAGGCAGAATAACATAACCGACAAAGACAAGGGAGACTGGAATGGCCATTTCTGGGTTATAAGCCGTCATCAGCCAGCCATATCCATACCCAGGAACTGCGGCGCCCGAGCCTCAAACTCGCAACCTTGTTGGGCATAAAGTCCAACGCTCTACCCACTGCGCCACGAGCTCGTTGTCTTTACGGTTTCGATCGGGAATATTGACAATGGGTACTGGTGTGCTCACAGATCGGTTACAGGACTCACTCGTCCCGTTGTGCCTTGGGGCTATCTCTCAAGCCCCGCCAGTATCCGTAAGAAAGCTAAGTATATAGGCAGAATAAAATAACCGACAAAGACAGGGGAGACAGGAATGGCCATTTCTGGCCTATTAGCCGTCATCAGCCAGCCATACCCAAATCCAGGCGCTGCGGCCCCAGGCCTTTGAACTCGCAACCTTGATGGGTAGAAGTCCATCGCTCAACCCACTGCTCCACGAGCTCAAAGTCTTGCCAGTTTCGATCGGGAATATTGACAATGGACCTGGGGCACTCACCGATCGGTAACTGGACTCACTCGTCCCACTGTGCTTTGGGGCTATCTCTCAAGCCCCGCCATCAGCCATAAGGCACCTTAGTATATTGGCAGAATATCATAACCGACAATGACAAGGGAGACTAAATAGCAATTTCTAGCTTATTAGCCGTCATCAGCCAGCAATATCCAAACCCAGGCGCTGCGGCGCGTGAGCCTTGAACTCGCAACCTTGTTGGGCAGAAGTCCAACGCTCTACACACTGCGCCACGAGCTCGTTGTTTTGCTAGTTTCGATCGGGAATATAGACAATGGTACTGTGGCACTCACTGATCGGATACTGGACTCACTCGTCGGGTTGTGCCTTGGGGCTTTCTCTCAAGCCCCGCCAAGAGCCGTAAGGCAGCTAAGTATATAGGCAGAATAACATAACCTACAAATACAAGAGGGACTGGAATAGCCATTTCTGGCTTATAAGCCGTCATCAGCCAGCCATACCCAAACCCAGGCGCTTCGGCCCCCAAGCCTCGAACTCGCAAGCTTGTTGGTCAGAAGTGCAACGCTCTACCCACTGTGCCACGAGCTCATTGTCTTACCTGATTCGATCGAGAATATTGACAATGGTACTAATGTGCTCACAGATCGGTTACAGGACTTACTCGTCCCGTTGTGCCTTGGGGCTATCCCTCAAGCCCCGCCAGTATCCGTAAGAAAGTTAAGTATATAGGCAGAATAAGATAACCGACAAAGACAAGGGAGACTGGAATGGCCATTTTTGGCTTATAAGCCGTCATCAGCTAGTCATATCCAAACGCAGGCGCTACGGCGCACGAGCCTTGAACTCACAACCTTGTTGGGCAGGAATCCATCACACTACCTTCTGCGCCACGAGCTTGTCGTCTTGCCAGTTTCGATCGGGACTATTGACAATGGTACTGGGGCACTCACCGATCGGTAACTGGACTCACTCGTCCCACTGTGCTTTGGGGCTATCTCTCAAGCCCCGCCATCAGCCGTAAGGCACCTTACTATATAGGCAGAATAACATAACTGACAAAGACAAGGGAGACTAAATGGCAATTTCTAGCTTATTAGCCGTCATCAGCCAGCCATATCCAAACCCAGGCGCTGCGGAGCCTGAGCCTTGAACTCGCAACCTTGTTGGTCAGAAGTCCAACGCTCTACATACTGCGCCACGAGCTTGTTGTTTTGCTGGTTACGATCGGGAATATAGACAATGGTACTGGGGCAATCACCGATCGGATACTGGACTCACTCGTCGGGTTGTGCCTTGGGGCTTTCTCTCAAGCCCCGCCAAGAGCCGTAAGGCAGCTAAGTATATAGGCAGAATAACATAACCTACAAATACAAGAGGGACTGGAATAGCCATTTCTGGCTTATAAGCCGTCATCAGCCAGCCATACGCAAACCCAGGCGCTTCGGCCCCCAAGCCTCGAACTCGCAAGCTTGTTGGTCAGAAATGCAACGCTCTACCCACTGTGCCACGAGCTCATTGTCTTACCTGATTCGATCGAGAATATTGACAATGGTACTAATGTGCTCACAGATCGGTTACAGGACTTACTCGTCCCGTTGTGCCTTGGGGCTATCCCTCAAGCCCCGCCAGTATCCGTAAGAAAGTTAAGTATATAGGCAGAATAAGATAACCGACAAAGACAAGGGAGACTGGAATGGCCATTTTTGGCTTATAAGCCGTCATCAGCTAGTCATATCCAAACGCAGGCGCTACGGCGCACGAGCCTTGAACTCACAACCTTGTTGGGCAGGAATCCATCACACTACCTTCTGCGCCACGAGCTTGTCGTCTTGCCAGTTTCGATCGGGACTATTGACAATGGTACTGGGCACTCACCGATCGGTAACTGGACTCACTCGTCCCATTGTGCTGGGGCCTTATCTCAAGCCCCACCAGCAGCCATAAGGCAGCTTAGTATATAGGGAGAATAACATAACTGACAAAGACAAGGGAGACTGGAATGGCCATTTCTGGCTTATTAGCCATTATCAGCAAGCCATATCTAAACACAGGCGCTGCGGCGCCCGAGCTTTGAACTCGCAACTGTGTTGGGCAGACGTTTAACGCTCTACCCACTACACCACGAGCTCGTTGTCTTGCCTGTTTCAATGGAGAATATAAACAATGTTAATGGGTCGTTCACAAATCGGGTACAGGACTCACTCGTCCCCTAGTGCCATTGGGCTATCTCTCAACCCCCGCCAGCAGCCGTACGGCCGCTAATTATATAGGCAGAATAACATAACCGACAAAGACAAGGGAGACTGAAATGGCCATTTCTGGCATATTAGCCGTCATCACGCAGCTATATCCAAACACAGGCACTGCGGCACCCGAGCCTCGATCTCGCAACCTTGTTGGGCAGAAGTCCAACGCTCAACCCACAGCTCCACGAGCTCAATGACTTGCCAGTTTCGATCGGGAATATTGACAATGGTACTGGGACACTCACCGATCGGTTAGAGGACTCTCTCGTCCCATTGTGCCTTGGGGCTATCTCTCAAGCCCCGATAGCATCCGCAATGCAGCTAAGTATATAGGGAGAAAAACATAACTGACAAAGACAAGGGAGATTGGAATGGCCATTTCTGGCTTATAAGCCGTCATCAGCCAGCCATTACCAAACCCAGGCGTTGCGGCGCCCGAACCTCGAACTCGCAACCTTGTTGGGCAGAAGTCCAAAGCTCGACCCACTGCGCCACGAGCTCGTGGTCTTGCCAGTTTTTGAGTTTTGCCAGTTTTAGAGGACTCACTCGTCCCCTTGTGCCTTGGAGGTATCTCAAGCCCCGATAGCATCCGTAATGCAGCTTAGAATATAGAAAGAATAACATAACTGAGAAAGACAAGGGAGACCGGAATGTCCATTTCCGGCCTATGAGCCTTCATCAGCCAGCCATTACCAAACCCAGGCGTTGCAGCGCCCGAACCTCGAACTCGCAACCTTGTTGGGCAGAAGTCCAAAGCTCTACCCACTGCGCCACGAGCTCGTTGTCTTCCCAGTTTCGATCGAGAATATTGACAATGGTACTGGGGCGCTCACCGATCGGTAAGAGGACTCACTCGTCTCCTTGTGCCTTGGGGCTATCTCTCAAACCCCGATAGCATCCGTAATGCAGCTTAGTATATAGAAAGAATAACATAACTGAGAAAGACAGGGGAGACTGAAATGGCCATTTCTGGCTTATAAGCCGTCATCACGCAGCTATATCCAAACCCAGGCACTGCGGAACCCGAGCCTCGAACTCGCAACCTTTGTTGGGCAGAAGTCCAAAGCTCGACCCACTGCGCCACGAGCTCGTGGTCTTGCCAGTTTTTGAGTTTTGCCAGTTTTAGAGGACTCACTCGTCCCCTTGTGCCTTGGAGGTATCTCTCAAGCCCCGCCAGCAGCCGTTAGGCAGCTTAGTATATAGGGAGAATAACATAACTGACAAAGACAAAGGAGACTGAAATGGCCATTTCTGGTTTATTAGCCGTCATCACGCAGCTATATCCAAACCCAGGCACTGCGGCACCCGAGCCTCGAACTCGCAGTCTTGTTGGGCAAAAATCCAACGCTCTACCCACTGCACCACGAGCTCATTGTCTTGCCTGTTTCAATGGGAATATTGGCAATGTTAATCGGTCGCTCACCGATCGGTTAAAGGACTCACTCGTCCCCTTGTGCCTTGGGGCTATCTCTCAAGCCCCGATAGCATCCGTAATGCAGCTAAGTATATAGGGAGAATAACATAAATGACAAAGACAGGGGAGACTGAAATGGCCATTTCTGGCTTATAAACTGTCATCACGCAGCTATATCCAAACACAGGCACTGCGGAACCCGAGCATGGAAATCGCAACCTTGTTGGGCAGAAGTCCAACGCTCTACCCACTGCACCACGCACTCGTTGTCTTGCCGGTTTCAATGGAGAATATTGACAATGTTAATGGGTCGCTCACAGATCGGTTACAGGACTCACTCGTCCCCTTGTGCCTTGGGGCTATCTCTCAAGCCCCGATAGCATCCGTAATGCAGCTTAGTATATAGAAAGAATAACATAACTGAGAAAGACAAGGGAGACTGGAATGGCCATTTCCGGCCTATGAGCCGTCATCAGCCAGCCATTACCAAACCCAGGCGTTGCGGCGCCCGAACCTCGAACTCACAACCTTGTTGGGCAGAAGTCCAAAGCTCTACCCACTGCGCCACGAGCTCGTTGTCTTGCCAGTTTCGATCGAGAATATTGACAATGGTACTGGGGCGCTCACCGATCAGTTAGAGGACTCACTCGTCCCCTTGTGCCTTGGGGCTATCTCTCAAGCCCCGATAGCATCCGTAATGCAGCTTAGTATATAGAAAGAATAACATAACTGACAAAGACAAAGGAGACTGGAATGGCCATTTCTGGCTTATTAGCCGTCATCACGCAGCTATATCCAAACCCAGGCACTTCTGCACCCGAGCCTCGAACTCGCAGTCTTGTTGGGCAAAAATCCAACGCTCTACATACTGCACCACGAGCTCGTTGTCTTGCCTGTTTCAATGGGGAATATTGGCAATGTAAATCGGTCACTCACCGATCGGTTAAAGGACTCACTCGTCCCCTTGTGCCTTGGGGCTATCTCTCAAGCCCGATAGCATCCGTAATGCAGCTTAGTATATAGAAAGAAAAACATAACTGAAAAAGACAAGGGAGACTGGAATGGCCATTTCTGGCATATAAGCCGTCATCAGCCAGCCACTACCAAACCCTGGCGTTGCGGCGCCCGAACCCCGAACTCGCAACCTTTTTGGGCAGAAGTCCAAAGCTCGACCCACTGCGCCACGAGCTCGTGGTCTTGCCAGTTTTTGAGTTTTGCCAGTTTTAGAGGACTCACTCGTCCCCTTGTGCCTTGGAGGTATCTCTCAACCCCCGCCAGCAGCCGTACGGCCACTAAGTATATAGGCAGAATAACATAACCATCAAAGACACATGGAGACTGAAATGGCCATTTCTGGCTTATTAGCCGTCATCACGCAGCCATATCCAAACCCAGGCACTGCGGCACCCGAGCCTCGAACTCGCAACCTTGTTGGGCAGAAGTCCAATGCACTACCTACTGAGCAACGAGCTCGTTGTCTTGCCAGTTTCGATCGAGATTATTGACAATGGTACTGGTGCACTCACCGATCGGTTAGAGGACTCACTCGTCCCCTTGTGCCTTGGGACTATCTCTCAAGCCCCGATAGCATCCGTAATGCAACTTAGTATATAGAAAGAATAACATAACTGAGAAAGATAAGGGAGACTGGAATGCCCATTTCCGGCCTATTAGCCGTCATCAGCCAGCCATTACCAAACCCAGGCGTTGCGGCGCCCGAACCTCGAACTCGCAGCCTTGTTGGGCAGAAGTTCAAAGCTCTACCCACTGCGCCACGAGCTCGTGGTCTTGCCAGTTTTTGAGTTTTGCCAGTTTTAGAGGACTCACTCGTCCCCTTGTGCCTTGGAGGTATCTCTCAAGGCCCGCCAGCAGCCGTTAGGCAGCTTAGTATATAGGGAGAATAACATAACCATCAAAGACAAGGGAGACTGAAATGGCCATTTCTGGTTTATTAGCCGTCATCACGCAGCTATATCCAAACCCAGGCACTGCGGCACCCGAGCCTCGAACTCGCAGTCTTGTTGGGCAAAAATCCAACGCTCTACCCACTGAACCACGAGCTCATTGTCTTGCCTGTTTCAATGGGGAATATTGGCAATGTTAATCGGTCGCTCAACGATCGGTTAAAGGACTCACTCGTCCCCTTGTGCCTTGGGGCTATCTCTCAAGCCCCGATAGCATCCGTAATGCAGCTTAGTATATAGAAAGAATAAGATAACTGAGAAAGACAAGGGAGACTGGAATGGCCATTTCCGGCCTATGAGCCTTCATCAGCAAGCCATAACCAAACCCAGGCGTTGCGGCGCCCGAACCTCGAACTCACAACCTTGTTGGGCAGAAGTCCAAAGCTCTACCCACTGCGCCACGAGCTCGTTGTCTTGCCAGTTTCGATCGAGAATATTGACAATGGTACTGGGGCGCTCACCGATCGGTTACAGGACTCACTCGTCCCCTTGTGCCTTGGGGCTATCTCTCAAACCCCGATAGCATCCGTAATGCAGCTTAGTATATAGAAAGAATAACATAACTGACAAAGACAAAGGAGACTGAAATGGCCATTTCTGGCTTATTAGCCGTCATCACGCAGCTATATCCAAACCCAGGCACTTCTGCACACGAGCCTCGAACTCGCAGTCTTGTTGGGCAAAAATCCAACGCTCTACCCACTGCACCACGAGCTCGTTGTCTTGCCTGTTTCAATGGGGAATATTGGCAATGTTAATCGGTCGCTCACCGATCGGTTAAAGGACTCACTCGTCCCCTTGTGCTTTGGGGCTATCTCTCAAGCCCCGATAGCATCCGTAATGCAGCTTAGTATATAGAAAGAATAACATAACTGACTAAGACAAGGGAGACTGGAATGGCCATTTCTGGCTTATAAGCCGTCATCAGCCAGCCACTACCAAACCCAGGCGTTGCGGCGCCCGAACGTCGAACTCGCAACCTTGTTGGGCAGAAGTCCAAAGCTCGACCCACTGCGCTACGAGCTCGTGGTCTTGCCAGTTTTTGAGTTTTGCCAGTTTTAGAGGGACTCACTCGTCCTTGTGCCTTGAGGTATCTCAACCCCGCCAGCAGCCGTACGGCCGCTAAGTTTATAAGCAGAATAACATAACCATCAAAGACAAGGGAGACTGAAATGGCCATTTCTGGCTTATTAGCCGTCATCACGCAGCTATATCCAAACCCAGGCACTGCGGCACCCGAGCCTCGAACTCGCAGTCTTGTTGGGCAAAAATCCAACGCTCTACCCACTGCACCACGAGCTCATTGTCTTGCATGTTTCAATGGGGAATATTGGCAATGTTAATCGGTCGCTCACAGATCGGTTAAAGGACTCACTCGTCCCCTTGTGCCTTGGGGCTATCTCTCAAGCCCCGATAGCATCCGTAATGCAGCTTAGTATATAGAAAGAATAACATAACTGAGAAAGACAAGGAAGACTGGAATGGCCATTTCCGGCCTATGAGCCTTCATCAGCAAGCCATTACCAAACCCAGGCGTTGTGGCGTCTCGATTCTCGAACTTCCAAACCTTGTTGGGCAGAAGTCCAAAGCTCTCGACCCACCGCGCCAAGTCAGTCGCTGTCACAGTTTCGACTCATGAGGAATACTGACACGGTACTGCGCTTCACCGATCGCTAGAGGACTCACTCGTCCCCTTATGTGCAGCTATCTCTCAAACCCGATAGCATCCGTGCATGCAGCTTAGTATATAGAAAGAATAACATAACTGGACCAAGACATGGCGACTCGAAATGCCATTTCTGGCTTATAAAGCCGTCATCAGCCAGCCACTACCAAACCCAGGCGTGGCGCGAACGTCGAACTCTTCGCAACCTTTGTTGGGCAGAAGTCCAAAGCCTCGACCGCACTGCGCGCTACGAGATCGTGGTCTTGCCAGTTTTTGAGTTTTGCCAGTTTTAGAGTGAGACTCACTGTCCCCCTTGCGCCTCTGGAGGTATCTCTCAACGCACCAGCCATACGGGCCAATGCGAGCATAAGCAGAATAACATAACCATCAAAGACAAGCGACATCTGGTCAGTCGCCGCTTTCTGGCTTATTAGCCGTCATCACGCAGCTGGCGATCTCAAACCCGGTATATGGCACTTCTTGCACCCGAGCCTTCGAACTCGCCAGTCTTGCTGGGCAGAAGTCCAACGCTCTACCACCACTGCACTTTCACGCACCACGTTGTCTCTTGCTGCTGGCTTTCAATACCGGAGAAT
The DNA here is from genome assembly GCA_017591395.1 of Schistocephalus solidus. Taxonomy (NCBI): domain Eukaryota; kingdom Metazoa; phylum Platyhelminthes; class Cestoda; order Diphyllobothriidea; family Diphyllobothriidae; genus Schistocephalus; species Schistocephalus solidus. The sequence continues at coordinate 2,702 of WEDG01002860.1, read as the reverse complement.
ACTGAGCCGGACAATGCTAATGCGTCGCCCACAGATTCGCCGGCAGGACTCACCGTCCCCCTCTTTGTGCCTGGGGGCTACTTCTTCGCAAGCCCCGACAGCATCCGTAATGCAGCTTAGTATGCAGAAAGTAGAACAACATAACTGAGAAAGACAAGAGACTGGAATGGCCATTTCCGGCCTATGAGCCTTAATCAGCAAGCCATGGCCGTTTCAACCCAGGCGTTGCGGCGCCCGAACCTCGAACTCACAACCTTGTTGCAGGAAGTCCAAAGTGTCCGCAACTACCTTCACTGCGCCACGAGTCGTTGTCTCTTTGCCAGCTTTCGATCGAGACACATTGACAATGGTACTGGGCGCTTCACCGATCGGTTATTATTAGAGGCCCGAACTCCGTCCCTTGTGCCTCGCTATCTCTCAAACCTCGATAGCATCCGGTAATGCGCTAGTATATAGAAAGAACAACATAACTGACAAAGACAAAAGGAGACTGAAAATGGCCATTTCGCCGCATTAGCCGTGTCATCACGCAGCGCCATATCCAAACCCAGGCACTTCAGACCCGAGCCCTCGAACTCGCAGTCTTGTTGAGCATCCAACGCTCTACCCACTGCACCACGAGCTCGTTGTCTTGCCTGTTTCAATGGTGGAATATTGGCAATGTTAATCGGTCGCTCACCGATCGGAGTAAAGACCCACTGTCCCCTTGTGCCTCAGGCTTCTCTCAAGCCCCGATAGCATCCGTAATCGCTTAGTATATAGAAAGAATAACATAACTGACTAAGACAAAAGGAGACTGAATGGTTATTTCTGGCTTTATACACCATCAGCCAGCGCCACCACTGAAACCCAGGCGTTGTAGCGCGGAACGTCGAAACTCGCAACAACCTTGTTGGGCGAAGTCCAGTCCGACCCACTGCTGCTACGAGCTCGCGAGTCGCCAGCTTTTTGAGCGCTCTTTTGCCAGTTTTAGAGTGGACTCACTCGCAACTCCCTTTGTGCCTTGAGGTATCTTCAACCCCCGCCAGCAGCTGTACGGGCCACGTCAAGCATATGCAGAATAACATAAATCCATCAGTTAATAAGGAGACGGAAATGCGCCGCCATTTCTGGCTTATGACATTAGCCGTCATCATCACGCAGCCGCACATCGCAACCCGTAGCACTGCAGGCACCCGAGCCTCTGAACTCCGCAACCTTAGTTGGGCAGCAAGTCCAATGCACTACCCACTGAGCAACGAGCTTCGTTGTCTGCCAGTTTCGATCGAGATTATTGACAATGGTCCTGGCGCAACTCACCGATCGGTAAGATAACTCACTCTCGTCCCCTTGTGCCTGGGATCACCATCTCTCAAGCTCCGCCAGCAGCCGGGTAAGCGCAGCTTTAGCGCATAGAAGCAGAATCAACATAACCGAGAAAGACAAGGGAGATTGAATGGCTATTTCCGCCCTATTAGCCGTCATCAGCCAGCCATTACCAAAACCCAGGCGTTGTCGGTGCCGAACCTCGAACTCGCAACCTTTGTTGGGCAGAAGTTCAAAAGCTCTACCCACTGACCACGAGCTGTTTCCGTCCTGCCAGTTTCGATCGAGAATATTGACAATGGTACTGGGGTGCTCACCGATCGGTGAGGACTCACTCGTCCCCTTTGCAGCCTTTGAGGTATCTCTCAAGCTCCCGCCAGTAGCCGCGTTAGGGCAGCTACTCATATAGGAGAATAACATAACCGACAAAGACATCAGCGAGACTGAATGCACATTTCCGGCTATTAGCCTCTATCAGCCAGCGCCATATTCAAACAGACGCTGTGGCGCCCGAGCCTCCAACTTGCAACTATGTTTGGGATTAGTCCAACGCTCTCGCTTCTGCGTCACGAGCTCGTTGTCTTGCCGGTTTCGATCGGGAATATTGACATTGGTAATGGGGCGCTCACCGATCGGTTACAGGACTCACTCGTCCCGTTGTGCCTTGGGGCTAACTCTCAAGCCCCGCCAGCAGCCGTAAGGCAGCTTAGTATATAAGCAGAATAACATGACCGACAAAAGACAAGGGAGACTGGAATGGCCATTTCTGGCTTATTAGCCGTCATCAGCCAGCCATACCCAAACCCAGGCACTACCGCGCCCGAGCCTTGAACTCGCGACCTTATTGGGCAGAAGTCCAACGCTCTACCATCATGCGCCACGAGCTCGTACTCTTGCCGGTTTCGATCGGGAATATTGACATTGGTAATGGGGCACTCACCGATCGGATACAGGACTCACTCGTCCCGTTGTGCCTTGGGGCTTACTCTCAAGCCCCGCCAGCAGCCCATAAGGCAGCTTAGTATATAAGCAGAATAACATGACCGACAAAGACAAGAGGAGACTGGAATGGCCATTTCGGGCTTATTAGCCGTCATCAGCCAGCCATACCCAAACCCAGGCACTGCCGCGCCCGAGCCTTGAACTCGCGACCTTGTTAGGGCAGAAGTCCAACGCTCTACCATCATGCGCCACGAGCTCGTTGTCTTGCCGGTTTTCGATCGGGAATATTGACATTGGTAATGGGGCGCTCACCGATCGGTTACAGGACTCACTCGTCCCGTTGTGCCTTGGGGCTAACTCTCAAGCCCCGCCAGCAGCCGTAAGGCAGCTTAGCATATAGGCAGAATAACATGACCGACAAAGACAAGGGAGACTGGAATGGCCATTTCTGGCTT
>WEDG01002859.1:0-11424 GCA_017591395.1 Schistocephalus solidus | reverse complement strand
TTGGTATTGCTTCGTTCAGTTGCGTGTTAGCGGTGGAGAATTAATCATCTGTTTACAGTTCAGTTCAGTTCAGTTCAGTGTATTTGAGAAAAATCGGCTTACGCCTTTGAAATCCCTATTTGATACAGAAAGTCGGAAGAATAATAAGCAAATGTAAAAAAGTTACAGTCAAGTGAATGCAGGCAGATTTACGTGGTACACGGATATTGTTAAGGTAAAGTTGTCACATAATCTTCCTGGTGCAGCAACATATGTATGTCAAGCCGATGTTTAAATATATCCACAGACTGGGACATTACAATCACCTCAGGTAGGTTATTCCACGGTTTCAAAGACACGGTTGGTGAAAAAAATACTTCCTCACATCCAATCTTACTTGGGGGCACACTAGTTTGAATGGATGAACTCGGGAGATTATTCGTAGTAGCAAGTTGGAAAAAAAGTCATCACATAGGAGGGCGCAATCCATGCCACGCACGATACGGAAGGTTTGTATCAAGTCTCCGCGCAACTGCCTATAACTCAGAGGATAGAGCTGTAGGTTATTTAGGCGAATCTCATATGGCAGTTCACCTTGACCTCTTACTAATTTTGTGGCTCGTCGCGGTACCCTTTCGAGCATTTTGTAGTCCTGTTGGGTCCACGGTCGCCAGGCTTGGATCGCATATTCAAGATGAGGCCTAACAAACGTACCAAAGACTTTAGAAAAGCAGTCTTCATCGAAAACTTTAAATGCCCGCTTGATAGAGTGCAGCATTGAATTGGCGGATTTAGCCGCCTTGCAGCATTGCGTAGAAGGCTTCATGTTGTCTGTCATCCAACGTGGTACATCATCTGGTTATGGGCAAGCTATAGCTGGTGGTGAGTGACCTACAAGACTCATAAATACCTATTCGCTGGCTATGAGCAAGGGCTCTCAATTTAATGATTTATATAATAATAATAATAATAATAATAATAATAATAATAGTTGTATTTAATACCGGTTTACAGGCATTGTCAGGTGAAATATTCAGTGGGTAGAGGCTGGCAGTGAAAAACTCCTGAATATATATCATTATATGTGTTTTTCCTATTTTCATGTTATTCAGGAGAAAAAAACTGCCGCCTGTAAGGATGATAGCAATTCAGATCAGGGAAGGGCTAACACAATTGCAGTCTGTATGCAGTCTCTCTGTCTTTGCTAGGAACCGGGATTCTGCCTCAGGCAAGAAAGCATCCGTGTACGGTCGCTCACTGTCTGCCGAAGAAGTCAACGGGTGCAGGCTGCAGAGACGGTGCCGTATCCCTCAAGGTAACACCTGGGATCGAGTTCAGATGCCGCGCACTCCGTCGAACAGGAAAACAGATTCTACCGTGTCGGCGCCCAGAATTCTTGGAAACTGTTCTGAATGCAAAAAACTATACCCATTATCTAAAATGCAGTTTTTTTATTTTTAAAACTTATTAAAAAATTTATGATAATTTTACATTTTTAAATATTTTTGGATAGCGTCTCTATTTTTAAATATAATTTTATGACTGTTAAAAAATTTGCTTAAAAACTAACCTGCAAAACTTATTATAGTTTTATCGCAGTCTATTAGTAGTATATTTATTCCTGTTTTAACATCATTTATGCTCTACGTAATTCGAATGCGCAACGATCCGCACGCCTAGGTTTTGATATAGCTTTATGAAAAGAATGGTACTAGCTGTTTCATACAGCTGGATCAAACATAATTCAACACTATGTTATATAATACAAATATGAATACTGTAGGACTGCATTGAAAGTTTTTTACTGTTGAACTCTTCCTGCTCCTAATCTTTTTTCACCTTTTTTAGCAATCAGTCAACTAAATCTAATTCGTCGGCAGATCCCACACCGGAATTGACTGCGCTCGCATCTGATTGGAAGTACTTATCCCTTCGAATCGACTGCAGACGTTTCTACCTCTGTCGAATGAATACTCTCGAAATTCAATTACAGACAAGTCTTGACTCTAACCATTCTTACCTGATACATTCATCCCCATTCTGTAAAGCTGTTTTAACGTCAAATTATGCTATTTCTGAACCTTGGAAAACAGGTTTTTTTTACTTAAAACAAACTCTTCATTTCGAACACTGCTTTTTAAGCAAAAAAACAAACCAAAGCAAAAGTGGTTAATGAAAAGAGGAGTTTGTTTTAGGTTTTTCCTGTTTTCTAAGGATTTGACGGAGCCCAAGCAGTGCCAAATCAATAAACCTATTTAACCTATTTAACACAATTAAGTCTCTTTGCATTTTTTAGGCAAAGGCGGGAGTTCACGTGGGAGCATTCCTCAGTGAACAGCAGAAGATTGGACTACAGACTGCTATCATACAATTCCTACAGTTTCGTAAAGTTCGTGTGCAGTAGGAAGTATCGGTCATGTAGCATCAGTTAAACAGAACTTAAGTGTGCGAGCAAAAAATTTCAGTCCACGCCTGAGCAAACTTCGCGGTATTGAATGATAAAAATAAAAGAAGAATCGAGCTTAAAGTAGAGCACTAGAAAGATTGAGCTTTATAAATTACGTACAAATGGAATAATTCTTACAAATCGATGAGGGAACATCTATTGTATAAATAAATCGTTTGTGTTACAGGCACTGCAACTAAATTTTAGTAGATTCAACCATCCAGAATATGAGACGAAGCTTTGAGTGGTATGCGTTTTCCCAATAATTGCCTATTTGTAACTAACTAGCTTCAATTAGCACCCATAGCAGTCATCATCACTTCAAAGGCATAAGCCTATTTTTCTCAAATACACTGAACTGAACTGAACTTCGGCCGGCAAATGCCACGCAAGGAAGAAACGACAAACAGTGCTCAGTGATGTCATACTTCTAGAATTATCAACAGATAAATTAGATAAAAATCTTTTGTTGCATATTGTTTGGATTTTTTGTGTATTTTGTTCCTTTTCCTTATTATGTCGTTTTTGTTTGAGTGGTCCGAATACTTTGTTTATTACAGTGTTTTTGTTGTATGGATATACATTGGTTTTCTCGTTTAGTTGTTTATTGCTTAAGCAGCCAATCAGTCAGGATTACGTCATCTTACTCCTTACGCATATCTGACGCCTATACGTATTTCCGTGGTAGTCCTTTTTGCTACCCCGCCTTTCATTTTCTTTCATCCATTGTACTTTCCCTTCTCGATCGGTAAGTTTTAATTAAATGATCTTTCATTTGATACCACAGTTCACGCTTCTGTTGCACAATTTTTTGTTGCTAGATATTGTCCTCCTGTTAACTAAAACATCTTTATCAATTCTTCTTTAATATTCACTAAAGACCTCATAGCCAGATCTCTAGAGATCTTTTTGCGCTACTTAGCGCATTTTAGTCACCAGACCCATATGCAGATGCGTAGTATTCCATACTCTGATTATCTAAGCCGGCAGTCCCCGATCGAGGGTAGCGTATGAGTGGTCGAAAATATTGGGCTTAGCACACACACGGTTAAAAGCACCTGTAGTCATTTTTAGTTAGTGCCGAGGTCAATGAGCACCACACCGAATACACAGAATGCAGAGGTCATAAGAAGAAGTATTATAAATCCACGAGAAGTAGTCTAATGGTAGTAAACGTATAAACTTGTTAAGGGGGTAAACTAGACAATACGAAAGTGTTTTACGTGTATATCTGGCTTGGGGGTGGGCATTCTGTCGCGTCGATTGGATTGCCAGTGGGGGAGCGTAGCGTTGCAGGCAACAGCAGGGGCGGGACGTGAAGATACCGATATAACGTAAAGGGATAACGAGATGATAGAGTACGAGGATGATTGTCAGCGTTGGAGAGAGGAAGGGGAACCTGCATCTTCACCGATACTTCACCATACCGCACCCATCTCGTGGTGCGATACAAGTGAATCGTCGATGCCTGCGTGGCTGCCAATGAAGTTGCCCTTACGCTTAACATGGCTGGTCCGTGTCTCTCTCTCTCTCATTCTCAAAATGCTTTTATACCGTGAAGCAGCGTAATCCGTGTGTGCGTTTGTGTAAGAGCAAAATTAAGGCCTTTGGGTAAGACTCCGCGGCCAAAACGTTTTTCTTCGATGTTCTATCTTTTAGTTAGGCAAATGTTATGTGGGCTAGTTTGGTCGCAGTTTTTCGGCCTTTACGTAGATCTAACAGTCCATCAGGCTTAAATCACTCGCTAGTAGTTAAAGGACTGGTTTCTGGACGATTTAATTCCCGCCTCGATGTTATCCGGGTTTGTTGGAACCACTACTATTGATGGGCAATCACAGAAGCACTGGCCGAGGCATTACGACGAGAATTGACTGCCTTTATAGGAAAAAGAGACTCGCTTTTGGGTTTCAGAGGAAATGCGAAACGGGTGTTTATGAAATTGAAGGGATGAGGTCAGTAATCTAACACATTTCACCGGTGGTTTGGCAGTTCTGGTGGGCGTATTATTATGTTGGATTTATTAGCGTTTTCTAAGGCTTCCGAAAACCGTGTGAGGCAGCATCAATTCGAGTGGCATTGTGATCTTCGCTGCATTTAATCTGTACACTGTATTAGCTTTATAAATCACGTTGCTATGAGCGCTCTAGTCTGCTCCGCTGAGTAGATTCCTTTCATCGTAAACTCCGGAACTAACGACAACGTGCAGTATAACCGCTTAAGGTTGTGACTTCCCTTGTTGGTACTCCGTTGAAAGGGTTGTTTGGTACCCTGTTTTATGAATTTTTCGCCTCTTTTCCCAAGTATGTGTTCACTTACGGCTTATGCAGCTTTCTAGCGAAGCTTTGCCAGATTTCGGGTGTGAGACATGCTTACTGAAAAATAGGGAGTTGCTGTGTTAGATCTCATAAAATCAAGTGATGGCGCGTAACGTGGGCAATATGAATTGCTAGCGAATAGCCTCTATTGTCGATTTCGAACAACCAAGCTGAATTCCTTCGGGAACCTACCTTCTGCAAAACGCGGGTACATATCATGCAGCAAATACCCAAAAAGTATATTGTGATTCATGGTGAAGGAATCTGCGGCACCTTTTGGTCCATGGCTGGGAGCCCAATAGATAATAAAGCTGGATTGTTCCATCGAACGAAATTCCTTTGTTTTGAGGTGCCGTGATTTGCGTTCGTCCCAAATTCCAAAGGGTGCTAAGAGTTACATAATACTGTACTTTGGATATCTGCTGCCGTCCATTTTCATAGCACGAAGTTTGGACTTCTCTATTACAACTGCCAACCGGCGAAATTTGATAATACGTCTTTCATATCAGACGATCGACACCATTAGACTGAAAGCGATGTCAACGGATTACTTGATTACATGGGTCCCAAAGCGGCTTCGATAGCTGAAAATCATAATTGCCAGCGAAAAATGTCGGCTCTACTATTATTCGCTGAAGATTGAATTGTGTCACCCCTCCCAACTGACAATCGCTATTTTGTGCACACATGTTCGGTCGCTTCAGTCTGTGTAGCAGCTACGAATACGATAAAAGTGCGTGCTTGTCCTCCTAGAGAACCGTCGGTTCTGTATAACTAACCACGACGTTCGACTTCCTTCGTAAGCACTAGTTTGATGCCCTTCTAATGAAAATTACCAAATTACTCTAGCTTTATTCACTTCGTGAATTCTAGATTACTCTAGCTTGATTCACGCTCAGGGAGCTCGCATTTCTTTTTGACGAATGGTAGGAGGTTTTCTTGGTGAGAGTCAAAGGCTTGGATTTCATTCACTCGGCAATACCATTACTCCAACCTCGTTGCACTTTATTAATATTTCCGTTTATCAGCCCAGTTTTGCTTAATAACTTTGTTTTCTTTAATTCCGACCTGAAGTATATCAAAGTAATGTAATTTGTTCTATGCACCACAGCGACTGAGGCTTATTGCACTGCAGAGATACTCTTCATCGGAAGCCGCATCCCTTTCCTAGTTTAACGGGAATCCGTATATTTTAATGAATGCTCTACTGCCAGGTCGTTGAGGAAATATCTTGGGAAATTCGCGGAATACGAAAGTCCAATCTACGGCCTTTGTAGTGCCGTTTACGTGAGCGAGTGAGTTTCCGCCTGTGTCCGATGAAATTATTCTGACAGTTTTCGGAAGCCATCGGCTCTAAGGACAAGTTCTTGATAGATGACATCGAGGAGCTCTCCCTCGCCGATTTTGCAAGATGACCCAGAAATTCCTGGACTTTCATCATCAGGCGTTGTGGAGTCGGGCGCCTGGATTACCACATTGCTCAACTGCACCGTCTTCAGAGCATGTTACTATTAAAGATCTCGCAAGAATTTCTGCTTAACTTAATTCCAAGACTGACATTTTGGTGTGCATAAGACATCGGGGTCTGTGAGTCGATTTCCGCTTCGGCAGCGTAGTAAAATAGGAACGTTGGAATAATCATTCTCCTGACTTATTTGCTGTTCTTATCCCGATACTCCATTCCTGAGTTGCCTGTTTGAGATTTGGAAACCTGAACCAGCTGGCGAATAAACAACGTCCTTACCACTGCACTACGGGTCTTCGTTATGTTCCACGAGATCAGGGAATATGTAAAAGATAAAAAGTGCTTTGATCGACGGATATAGACATTTTAATCTTGCCCACTTATGCCTCGTGTACCACAATAGATCGCTTCACGTCACTCTCGTATGACTGAATTTACCCATGCTCATACGGTGCAACAGAACCCGTGATGCATTACTGAGGGCTTGTTTACCGACCAGTTAAGTCGGGTTTCAAATCATAGGTATGCAGAGTGAAACTAAGGTGTCGATGGTTAGACGAAAACAAGCGGAACCAGGAATAGCTGTTCTAGTGCCGCTCTCCTCTCGTCCGATAAAACATCTTAATCACGTATCGCCAGTTGCTAGTTGTGTCCTGCACTCAAAGTGGGTATGAAGACAACCGTCTCAGGAGACTCTCAGACGCACCTTTCATTAGCGTTTATAAGCAGGAAAAGCTCTTACCAGTTTCCGAGATCCTACGGATACAATTTTGCCAATTATGATTAAATAAGACGTGACCTAGCTGAGTATGTCTTGGTTAATTAGCTTTGGTGTAAGCTATTAAACCTGCAGCATTTTGGCATGCTATCATATACATGTAAGCCTCGTGTTTAATTCTGTTCAGACTCTCGCTTGATACAAACGACTCATTCTCTTTTATTGTCCTGGACCAATGTTGCTGAGGATGTAGTAATTTTACCGGAGCTCAAAAGTACACCTAAAAGCACACGCTTACATCTGCGTTTCGAACCCCGGTTTTCTGGACTTCAGCCGACCAGATGATGACCTTTGGCGTCCCTCCGGACTTCCCTAGAGCCTCCTAGATCGTACTGCCTCAGACGACATTCTGAACGATTTCCGTCATGCTTGATGTTTCACTGGACCTGGAGTCTGGACTTTCCAGTATGCAGCCCGGTTTCCTGAGAGTCTTCTGGTGGTTACAACTACACTCTCTTTAACTCCAGTTCGGAGTCAGGCATTGAAACCATGCCTCGCCTTTGCACTTGGACATGTGTTCAGATGAAATCAGGCTTTAAGTGATGGTAGCGAAGCGGAGGGAAGGAGAGCACCCGTCAACCGTGGTGAAAGTCGTCCCGGCCCAGCAACTATGTTCTTGCACAGCAGAAGATCTTGCCCATGGAAAACCGGTTTGTTTTCATCCGCTTCTCAACTTGTCTTCATCTCTCATTTGGAACTCTACCCTTTGACAGCTAGACATGGTCGTTTCCTTTGTTTTTACCGTTTTCACCAAAGATTATTGCTTTCGTCCGTTTTGTTTTAAACTTACCGTTGGTCAGATAGTCCATTAGACCTGAACCCTGACGCTCGTAGTGAATGCAGTGCTGCTTTATTGTCAACTTCGTCCCCGCCATATGGCGGATCCCATATAAGGATCCTCCCAGCTGTCGCAGCCACAGTTGTGATTGGTTGGATCCCAAGCTTGGTCTGCCATCAGTATTTTGACCAGAATGTTGCCTCGTCTTTTTGTGCTCTGTGCTCGCTTGCAACATAACACGAAGGTTCCTGTAGCTACTCCTTATGTCGGTTTTATTTGCGGGTAAGTTAATCAAAGTTCCGTTGATAAATGTCCGTATCGTTCTGATGCGTATACTCGCAATGCATCCATTTACTGTATTCTTTGTCGGTGCAACTGCCTAGTAGGATGTACCATCTTTATATTTAATGTTATCTGTGACATTCTTGGATCTTCATGCGTACTTACGAGCCTTTGCTGATACAAGCGAACAGGCGGTTCCGCGATACAGTTCAGAGAAGATGCGATCGCTGGAACAAGACGCTTATTAGCCCGACGTTTCGGATTTCACCGGAACCATCATCAGAGACAGTGGCAATAAGGGTATTAGGAGGCACAAGGTTTGCACATTTTAGTACCTAGTAGCCACTTCGACCACATGCGTACTACAGTTGCAGTTTCATGATCACCGAGGAGGTCAATGATGGATGATGGCCTTTGCCGTTCCATCTGAGTCGTTCATCGCCGTAAGGCATGTTTAACGGCATGCTTGATGGGTACTGAGAGCGAATGGCTACCCGCGCAACTTTGTCACCTAGTGCATATGCAAACAACAAGAGAGCCAACTCCAACCACCTAAATTATTATGGTGAGCTCTTCCGTACGTGAAGAACGTCTCGAAAGCTGTCAGTCGCCTTCACTCTACTTGAGTTAGGCTGTGCCGTACAAGGGAAGCCATGTCCCGGGTCTTGATGCTGAACCTGCCAAGACAGAAAACGTTCAATATCGTTTACCGGATCTGGTGCAGTTAGGTACAAAGCAACTACGTCGCAGAAACCGGCGATTACTCTGACACGAATGATTGGCGTTTGAGAGGGAAAAGTTATAATTTAGCCTCGCGTGTGCTCACGGGACCCGGCCATATTTCAAGTTTCACGGATCGAAACTTCGCACGAGGTGACACGTGTTAACCGTGTTTTCGAGTTATGGTTCTGCGTCTGCAGTCTATCAATAAGCGCACTGGACTTCCAGTTCTCATTTCTGTGCTGAGGCATCGTTTGAGCAGGGAATGAGTTACGTGGGAGGATGCGGACGACTACCAATTCCAATGACAGTGAATGAAACTCACGTCATTATCAACATCCGCCATGGATGACGAAGCCGCCAATGTTTAAAAACTTGACGTTGACGATCAAACCATCATCGCATCAATTATGACTCCTTTCCCTCGGTGATCGCGAGAGCCTCTACTTGCTGCAATGCATTTGGTCCCGTGGCTACTACTTCTTACTATAAATACTGAGCGCACCTTTGCGCCTCTCTGCTACTGTCTCTGATGATGTGTTCGAGTGAGACTGGAAACGTCAGGCCAATAACCTTGTCATGAACCTGTTGATCAACTGCACTCAGCCTTCATTCAATGAATTTTGACTCTCGCAAAGTGATGTTTTCTGATTCCGTTGCAGAAGTAAATGAGCTTGAAATCGTCTCTGGAGCAAAGCTGCTGTCGCGCTCATTGTCACTTTTATTTCGATAATCGAAGGATAAGCTTCTGTGACCTTCACCAAAATTCGCGACACTTTTCATCCGTTGACACTTCCCTTTTCTCGTTTCTGCCCAAACCGTCCCAAGCATTCATTTAAGCTCTGCTCACCTTTATGACATCTTACCCTATTTACTCTGTTCCTCCTATTTTAATAGGGGATTCTATTTTCATCATGCCCTGCTCTTTTTCCAAAAGGGCTGCAAAGGACTTGTACTGCAGCTGAGGAACGACGATTACTATCCCGCATGTGGTCACAAGGTGCCGACGATGTTTCTCTATCGCGCAGTGATGAGCGCGTTAGTTAGGCTGTTCGCCGAAAAACGAAACAAAATCTCCTGCCAAGGCCAGATCGTGCCCGTCGCCAGGAGTACCTCTTCACAACCCTCGAGATGCGCATCCACCGCCGCCACAAAGAAAACGTGAACGACTGCGCTCAAGCAGAGTTGGTGAACTGAGAAGGAAAAGCGGTAGGTCTCTGTTCCTCTCTCCTCTCTTCCATGCAATAATGATTGGTTGTCTTTTTCGGCTGTGATCAAGTTGGTCACATGGTGTATCTTGGTGGCCGATAAGCGTCCGTGCTGTTGGTGGGTGTGAAGGTGTCTAACCATGCTAGGGTTGTTTAAGATTCGGTGAAGTAGAGGAGATGCATACCGTTATAAAGTTCATCTGTTTCATCCATGCTGCTGTAATTCAGAAGCGATGATGCTCAACCCGAGCATTAAATTTGCGTTAAAAGTAGAAACGCCTAAAAAGAGCGTTATAGTATTTGCAGTAGCTTTGCGGCTTCCGAATTTTCGTTTTCTACCGTCTGCCCTAGGGCTTTGTATATTTGTTTTCTTCCCTGTGGTTACTGTTTCATTTTGTGTCAACACGCCTCGTTATTCCGGAATGGCTTCGGTTGTCCTCGCTGTCCGCAAAAAGTTATGGCAATGTCTCTATTCCGACGTTTTATGGTCATTGTTCTGATTCCCGACAGTATACCCATGGATTTTGATATTTTTCAGTTTACAGAAATTTCATCATGCCAGTCTATTTCAGGAGCTGAACATGTGGTACTTACTATCTCTGCCACGTTTTTAACTTATCCTGATTGAATCCTAAAATGGGAATTACAGCAAAGGTGGGAAGAAGAGAAGTGTATTGAGTAAAAAATAATGACCAAAACAACTCGTTCTTGTGCGGCGCTGATGTCTGAAGCCTACCCATGGAGGTCACCGTTTCGACCCGCACTTCTTGCCTTCCGCTGAGTTTTATTTAAATTCACGAAACTTTAGCGGAAGAACTATACACCGAGGGCTCTCGCACGAGCTGTCCGGGCTGGCATTTCCAGTGTTCTTAGGTGGACTGCCGGCGAATCCAAAAAGTCCACCAGCCGCCTTCGCGAACAGACGATTTCACTGGTTAGAATCTGTTGCTGCATTCCTTTAAACCAGGCTGCAGCACAAGACTGATTTCGTGTTCAGAACTTCGAGTATGTCAGACTGCTGACGCACGTAAAAGCCAGTCTCAGGCATAAAAATAACGGGAATCTGACCCAACCACGACCCCACGCATTTATCCATAGTCCCGCACACAACCAAAATATAGTGCACCGGACAGCATAATCACCCAACCGATGCTCGACCGTCTTTACATACCAGAGCAGCAGCAATGCTGAGACTTGAACCAGGAAACAACCAGCTGAAATTAAATCAACGGGAATAAGCATTTCCAGCCGGTCGCGCAACCCAGTCCAACCATTTCGAGTCGCCATTAGCAAATCATAGCAAAAAGAGAGTTTGTGCAACCGTTCCGGATACAGCAGGCATAGGCATTCCTCATTAACCCACCAACAACTGGATGCTTGAGCATGCATATGCCAAAGCGCCCCTTTCCGGTCACATGCACGTCCGCTAAGGGTGTTTCGTGACATCGTGTCT
>WEDG01002858.1:0-60581 GCA_017591395.1 Schistocephalus solidus | reverse complement strand
TAATGTTTGTAAACCGAACAAACGGAATCTCCTGGTGTTCGTTTCTCCTGAATGAAATACTCTTAGTAATATATGAGAACATCCCACACAAGAATTTGTCCTCGTATTCGACGGATTTGGCTGCCATTACGCATTTTTGCGCGCATTTCTGGTCCTTGGTTGTAAGTGTAAACTGATCGAGGGCCAGTCATGGATGCCGAAGCAAGCTTAACGGGCTTTTCCTTTAAAGGAAGTGTCATTACTGGTTATGCTGCTATCAAAAAATTGCTTTGAGTCCATGAGTGTTAAAAACACTGCGTGTGCGTATGTTCTGTTTTGGGCGTATAACAAAAAATTTCGACTGTGTTTGGAGTATGGCGATTATTTACAGCAATATGAGCAAAAATGCGCCTACATGTTCAAAAACGCTTTAAAAAAACTGTAAATGGTCTGCAAACTATACAGGAACGACTCAGGCGTTTCGGAGATGTTGAAGGTCCTGGATAACTTCAGATCTACACGAGGTTCTATACATTTAGTTCTTTGAGTGTTTAAGTCAGTTTAAGTCACTTTATCGAGGGAATTAGGCTTTCGCCCTTGAGCTCCGTATTCACATTCAAAAATGATAAAAGAATAAACGTTTACAGCAATAACTCTGACAAATGAAAACGTAAGGTCATCGATATGTGTGGGCCAGGCATAAACTTCCACTACTGACACAAGCTTCATTATATGTACAATAGTTTCTCAGCAAATGAGTATCCAGTTTGCATTTAAATGTTTCAACAGTGTCTGAAAGGACCACCTCATCAGGGATTCCGTTCCATGTACCAACGACCCTCTGCGAAAAGGCGTTCCGACGGACGTCCGTGTGGACCAATTTCCTCTGCAGTTCAAAGTGATTAACCCCGCAGCTGTTCCGTCTCAGTTTTATTGGTGCAGATGCTGCGTAGTCAACTTGAATAAGCTGATAAACAAATTCCGATTTGATGACGTTTTATGAAGAATTTCAACACGAGAAAAATTCCATATGAGCAGAATGCAAGTACGTACGTGCAGTTGAAAAAGTATTGTCCGGAACAGTCCTAGTGAAGTGCTAACGGAGTTCAAATTATCCACGTTGGAGAACAAATAATTGGTGGTAATTATGCACGCGACCTTGGGTTTCTTAGTTCTTGATGATGGAACATTCAGTCACAGGGGTGCCTTGAAAAATAACTGGACGTGGTAGTCTATCAAGCCCGAAGCAAATTTAAGACACTTAGGATGTGAGAATTCAATTTGCAACGTTGAGCTCCACGCGTAAATAGCAAGCAAGTCTGCCTGGATTGCTTCTCAAAATCGTTGGGTTGAAGAGTTAGAGAAGGAATATACGCATTTAAGATCGTCCGCATAAATAAAAGGCCGAGAGTGTTTGACTGCAGATTTAAATTTATTACTTTTCATCAAAAATGTGGACCAAGCACGGTGCTTTTAAGAACATGGCTTACAATACGGGGTCTCAGCTGAAAATGAGGACCCCAATAAGACCTTATGTTTCCGATTGGTTAGATATGGCATAATGAAATTGGTAAGGGGATAACGAAGTCCCAAAGCTTCTAACTTAACTATGCGTCTCCTATGAGGTACTTTATCGACGGTTTTGCTAAGGTCAAAATAGATAACGACCACAGAAAGTTGATAATTACAAGATGTTTAAAGATTTAGAAAACGCATATGACATGTTTTACAAGAGCGATCGAGTAGGAAGCCATGTTAGGAAATGCTAAGAAGTTGATTTTTTTATGCGAAAAACTGCAATTTGTATGGCAAATTATTTTTTCAAAGAACTTGGCAGGCCGAGGTGTTTTATGAACACCACGGTAATTGTAAACATCCGAGCGTAAGTCAGATTGAAATACTGTAATAATAATAGAGGTTCTTTGGAACTCATACACGGAATCGGATTTCAGCATTTTGTTGGGGAGTGTGTTCCACGATTGAACTAGCCACTGACTGAAAGAAACCTTTCCTTGGTCAACACGTGCACATTCACGTTTGACCTTGTACTGAAGCAATTGTACTGTCCCAGTCTGTGGGGGCATGCAAACATCAGCTTAAATTACATATGTTGCAACACCACGAAGACTACGTGACTACTTAACCGTTAAAATACCAGTAAACTACCTAAATCTGCCTTCATTCACTTGACTGTACTTTCCTTACATTGCTTCTTATTCTTGTGATTTTTATGTGACGAATAGGGAGTTCAAAGGCATAAGCCTAGCTCCCTTAAATTCACCGAACTGAAGTGATAACTGAGATGAGGACTCATTTATTTATTCATTTATTGCCAGTTTACATGCAAGGTCAGCAGAGGTATACAGTAGAGGGTCAAGCTGATAGTGAAAGAAAACTCCTGATCGTTCTTTCAAGAGTTTTCAGGAGAAAAATCTGCAGCTTATTGAGGGATTAAAGTTCAGGACAGGGAAGCGTTGACACAGGTGCACGGTGTAGTACTTATACTTTCAGTGTTATGGATCCGGTATTCCGCACAAACAGGTATGTCAGCGAACGGCTGTTCGCTGTCAACTGAGGAATAAGCCGATTACGGTCTGCAGAGCCAGCAATATTGCCCTCAGCATGAAGTCCAGCACAGGATTCAGAGTCCCTGAACGCCATCAGCATCTAAGAGAGCTTCAACAGAGTCAGCACCCAAAATGTTGGAAGGTGTTCTGAATGTAGAAAACTAGTGACAGCTCTCGTGAACAAGGGATAGCTTTGCTGAGTTTTGATACTTTTGAGTAGTTTATTTTAGATTGCTATAGCCTTTACCGAAAAAACAGACGGTTCCTAGCAGTGCGTGCCAAAGGAAGAAATAAAAATACATCTCGATGACTGGTGCGCCGAGAGTGGTCGAGCTGCCTCAGAGATGTAAGGGGCTTAAAAGTACATCTGTTTAAAAGTTTAAACAGTAAAAATATTCCCTTCTGTATTCTGCGAAGTTACAATGGGTCGAGACTTGTAAGCTCACAGCGTAGTTGGTAGGACAGGTTTCTGTGTTCTGAAGAGAAAACTCTTTTTGTTAAGGGAAGTGTTCGACTGATTCTATCTTCTTCCGTTCACTAGCGTGCAGAAGGCTTAAACAGAATGGAGCAGTATTTAAGACTAGGGCTGACATACATTTTAATAAAGGCTGATTCTAATATTGACGGATTTTGAAATTTCTGAGAATAAACCCAGTAGGTAAGAGTGCTTTCGAGACAATCAGAGAGCAGTGGTCTGACAGATTGAGACAACTAATAGGTTTATTGATTTGGCACTGCTTGGCGCCGTCAAATGATCTGCCCAGATCCTTTATAACCCCGGGCACATTTAGGTCGTGACCGTCTATGCTAAGATGGGGCTGATGTTTGTCGCCAATAACCATAACGGAGCACTTGTGCCAAGAAAGTTAAAGGCGCCATGTGCGACACCACTGAGCGTAAGCATAAAGATCCTTTTTTAAGAGCTCGAAGCACGATGTTGCGATCGATCGGTTTATACCGATAGGCAAATTTTAAATCGTCAGCGTATATAAAGAGCTTCCATACTGAAAAAAGGAGGAACATCGATGACGAAAGGGCAAAATGTAAGCGGGCCGAGCACCCATAACCTGAATAATTTCCCTCCTCATATGCGTGGGGTTGGAGATAACATCAGAACTTTTAGCCCGTTATGCGCGAACATTAAACTAGGAGGATATTAAGTTCAAGAAGCTTGTTACCTATGCCGAAGGAGGCAGTTTTCAGCAGTAGGAGATCATGGTCAACACGATCGAAAGCCTTCGATAAATCGAAATAAACGGTGTAAATTGCAAAACCAATGTCTATAGATTTGCAGCACGTGATCTTAAGTAAGGGAGGTGGCAGGTGTCACAAGACCATTTTTCGAGGAACCTATGCTGAGCCGCATTAGGTAGGTTATTCTCTGTTAGGTGACGCATCCTCTTGCCTTTGCTCAAGGTCTCTAAGTTCTTCGAGGCTGCTGGTAGTGTATTTATTTGTTTACAGTCGTCAAGTGACGTAGGTCGGCCGTGTTTGGGTATAGGCAGAATGTGCGATTCCTTCCATAAAATAAAGAAGGGTTTCACTTTCAAGAGCAAAGATTAAATATCTTATCCTGAAGGGACGGAAATATATAATTTGCATCCACCTTTAGAACGCTGACCGGGACACCATCTGGTCCAGGACTGTAAGATTGCTAAAAACGCCGCATGGCTACGGCACGTCCCAGAGGGTAAAAGTTATGGTTTTCGAGGATGTTACCGGTCCAAACCCGGATGTTAGGAAAGGGAGTGCCAGAATTTACACTAAAATTTCTAGAAAAAAAGCATTGAAATCAGTCGTCAACTTAGCGTCAGCTATAGGGTTTCCTAAGTCGTCTCGAAGTAAGGGGTGCTGCGTTTTTGTCTGCGCTTTAACTGTGCACGAACAGAGTTTCGCCAAATTTAACGAAGGGTTGGTGGCAAAGTTAACCTCATAAGCTAGTCGTTTTTCGTCAGGCTGCCTCTTTGCCTCTTCAAATATTTGTTGGATCAATGGCAGGACGGAAATTTAGTTTTGTAGAGGAAAACTGACGGCAGAGTCTACGCAGTCTACAGCAGAATGATAAAAGGAAGGTAGACTTCACCCTTGACATTCATTATTTTCTTACGGGGAACAAAACGAGAAATGAGTGGACCTAGAACTTTGGTACAAAGTATAAGTGCAAACATTCACATCCAAACATACAAAGAAGTTAGTCCAGTGGTGGGAATTTGGATGTGCGTGCAATTCACCTATATTTGCTGATCTAAAATCACGGAAAAAAAAAACTATATTTTTTGGAAAACGTTTTATCAGCCTCGAATTCTAGGGTAAAAAAAGAACTAAAGCGTCGTCAGAACTCCCAAGTGGATCTCAGGGTGACACTAAAAATGGTTTGAAATTTCGAAAAATACTTTAGGTGTGAGCCAACAAGCATGCTGGTGGATAATGAAGAATTTGATTTCCACGGTCTATACACATACAGTCGCGTGGTGAGATTGTAAAGCCTAGGAAAATTCGGAGTACAGGACCGAAACGCTTAACAGCTGGGAAATGACATTCGATTCCTTGAATCCATATGAGCGTTTCCGGACTCGACCTGAATTCCATATTTTGAAACGTGTAAATTGATGAAAATTCAGTGTGCATACAACTTCTTAGCAGAGGACACACAATTGGCCATATGAATGTCAAAATAATGCACGAAGACTTTGTTTGTGCCCATTCCGCTCCTAATTTATTTATAAGCATTGACGAAACCGCACCAAAACTACCTCACCGTTTGGTTGAATGTTAGCTGACCGTTTGAAGGTGTAGTTTTTGCGGTTACCTGCATGCAACGCCCTACCAGCTCTCGAATGAAAGGAGTCATAAAATTTGCTGCACGTTTCATGCATCAAGAACTATAAATTACGAGTTTGAAGATCAATAAAATAATATAATAAAATACACTAGATAAGTAGTGAATGTCAGAAATTTGTTTGAGCGCGATGGATGATGACGTTAGGCCAGGAGCATGTCAGTGTGGTTGAGAAAAAAACACCACTAATATACATTTTGGAAGTGATTGAAAGGAATTTGGAGAATTCAATTCAAGGGTTGGATTCCATATGGATGTGAAGGTGGAGAGAGGTTTCTTGAATTCATACAATCAGGATCACTGATAATTAAACGGGCTCGTGGAACCATTGTGGGGATGGTCGTCGTCTAACCGAAGGCAATCGTCTTGTTCACGTTATGTCCACTGTGCCATATGTTCATAGTTCTCCTGCTGCCGGGATCATGTAGCCTGCAGCTTCGTACTGATTTTAGTCTTGGTTATGAAAGACCGTCACGATACCAATGGCGACATTCGTTTGAAAGGGTGAAATACGACACAGTCAATTCTGAGTAGAGACTTAACTTACACACCAAAAATTATGTGAAGCTCAAACGAAGTAAAGCAGCTTTTGAGGTTGAAATAGAAAAGTGGCACCGGGGATTATAGATCATCCCAGTAAGCCTGTAGGGATTAGTCAGCCATGCTGCTGAGGAACGCCCCCAAGGTCATCCTCGATGGTTTCGCCTGTCTTTTCCAGGATAAATTTTTAATGTAAAAGCAAATTCTGTGTGAAAAACACCAATATCTTTGAATTTCTTGGGGTTTCGAAGCAAACCAAGCCTTACCTGAAGGTACATGTGAAATTTGAGCACGTCTAGCTTTTATTAGCTTAATTTAAGCGGGTCTTTAGAAGTTTATCGTTTCAGCTGGACTCATCGTGTGGTCTGTGTCGGCTTCGAAAGTACTAAAAATTGGTGTTTTTGCAACTTTACTCCCTATAGATGGCAACACGACAGCATGGAATTTTTCGGTTTTTTGAGGACCCTCCGCCTGACACTAACGTCGAGGCAGTTAATGCTATTGACGATTTGTATGCCCTCTGTGATGACCCAATGACTGTTCCAGTCAAATTGGTTGACGCTGACTTAAAATTCTCGGATATACCTGGCTTGCGTGACTACTTCATTGAAAATTCTGGTTTTATGGTCATTGGTGTTATTGGAACACAGGTAAGTCTCTCTCTCCTTCAGCTCACCGTGTCTGCTAAGGGATCGGGAAAGTCTTCCGTTCTCAACCTCATGGCCAACCGTCTTGACAAGCCTGGTGGTCCTCTGGATGGCCCTTTTCCTGTGGAAACAGTTCAGTCCTTAGTGAACAATACACCAGCCACTACTGGAATCGATATGTACATAACCCAAGACAGGGTTATTCTGTTGGACACGCAGGTTTGCATCCCTACGAATGAATTTAGCGTCTTAGCCACTTCTGTCGTGGGCTGTTACGGATATCTACACTCAGACTGCTAACGAAAACTGTGGTGGCAAAACTGGAAGAAGTAACTCGGAGCGATCGGTCGGTGACCGTTTGTGCAGGTCCAGGCAAATGGTCTTCCGATTTCTTCTCAGAAATGTCTGCAATTCAAGTTAGCAAATTATGCAGGCCTTTTATTCATATTTTGTTTGAAAACTTATAATTGACCTATTTCCGCTCGTGCTGATGGGGTTGTAGGTTCCTAAGACTTACCTAACCCTTTGGTTTTGCGTCATCAACAAGCCAGCGCTAACTTCCAGTGGACTAAGCCTACTGCCATTTTGCCACGAGAATAGTAAATCTCCTGGGTTATCAGTGGGTTTTAGCATTTCATGGGCTCATGTTTTGGCCTGTAATGGGTCTAATAGATTTTGATCGGGGATAAAACATTACAGCTGGAGTTCATTAATTTACCTAAATTATCGATTCAATGATTTTACTAATCTGTTAACTTCTTTCGGTGCACTTGAAGTGTTTTTCAGTAGCTTTTTCTCCACTCTCTTTTCAGGTTATTTCATTTCTATTTAGCGTTTGTCATGTGGTTATCGCTGTGGAGGACAATCTTTCCTCACCTGAGTTGCATCGCCTTATTGACCGTGCGGTGTCTTTTAAACCGCTCCTTCATGTCGAGGACGTTCTGCTCAACCCTCAAATTACTGGCTACTGTCCATCTCGTTCTCAGGCAGCCAAAGTGGTTTCCTGCAATCTACAGCCACATTTAAGTAAGGCCTCTGAAACAGGTCCCTCCGGTCGCAGAAGCCGCAAAGCCAATCAGGCTACCGCTGCTCCTAATCCGGTATCTGAGGGATACACTGGGGCGGAAGAAGAAGATGGAGCTGATGAAGAGCCATCTGAAGCAGACAAGGAAGTCCCGGGGTCCGACGAGACAGGACTAGGACAAACTCCCTCTGCTGTTCGTCTTCCCGCACCGACTTCTTCGCTTACTGCTCAGCGTCGCAGTCGCGCACAACGCACAGTGGACGAGTTTGCTAAACAAGCGGATGTTCGAGCTTTTGTTAATCGTCTTCAAAGTAATTTAACGCACTTTTTGTTAGATGCCCTCTGACCGTGTGTTATTTTATTTCTCGGTATACATCTCTTATAATCACGAAGTAACCATTGTTTTATGAACCTAAACCCGTTATGTTTATGGGTGACCTTTTTCAGCTTGGAACGTAACTTTTGCTCCAGTTGTAACCCATAAAAAGTGCTCATCTTTGTTCGTCCTCTTGCGTCAGCAGCCAATGAGTAAAACTAGTATTTACTTTGCCTATTTGGTTGCAGATTTTAATACGGTTCGTGATTGCAAACTCCCGTTGCATTTTATAATTTAATGAGTCGTACATTTTCATAGTTTGTATGAATAGAATGAAGTCCTTGAAATATATCACATCTTAATAATCGCCGATTTTTAGAACATCCAGCAGATCCTTTTTCGCATATATATATATATATATACTATATATATATATATTTGCCAATATTTTAATGTCGCTCCCCTTAACTATTTTTCCATTTTTGTGTCAAAATTCTCCTTGGGTAAATGGCATTTATGCAGAGTTTGCCTTATTTTAAGTTGCTATCAAATTATCTTTTAATTTAACAGATAGTTGCTAGACAAAAGATATGATATTTGACCCAACGTAAATTAATAACTTATTTGGAAGAGATGTTTAGTCTCCCATATGATAATCCGTCCCAACACAGCTGTGGTGTAACCCCTGAGATATCTTGCGTGCGTTTTGGCAGTCGAACTGGTCGACTTACCTTCCACGGGGTGCCTTTGAGTAGAACTATACATTTTTAAGGATGTACCTAGCGGCCGTTTTGTAGCCGTTATCCAAACTAATGCTATGAATGAAACAAGTTAGCCTGACTTCAGCAGATATCTTTCAGTCTTTTCCGGTCCCGATAACAATAAACTTCTCACAACTCGACGACGTCGGGATGAGTCTGCTTAATGTTGCTTCGGAGGTGTTAGGGGATTACCCTGCCAGCCAATACCATGTTATCTGCTGCTTACCTGTTGAAATAGTGTTTCAGTTGCTAAAGTCATGAGTTTACCTACCATCGGGCTGACTTCTGACAAGGTAAAAATTGACACCACCAGGGTGATAAGTTGATGTTTTACTCAATAGATCAATTATAGTTTGCTCCTGTTGGTAGAATTTCATAAGGCGCATGGTTTTCCTGCTGGTACTTTTGAGTAGGTGTCCTAGGCATTTTGCACTCCCGGACGTCGCGCCATTGTTGAGTTAGATGAAGACGCGGGCCAAAGTATCTGATTACCTGCGTTCATTGGGCTGCCCCGAGTCTACTTCCCTCCTTACCTATTACTATGTTTGCGTGTGAGGTGATTTAGTGGAGGTTCACGCCTCGTCGACTATTGCGTCCGTTATCCTCACTAGTTGACTGACCTATTTGGATAGGTCCCTTATGCCCGACATTTATGTACCCTTATGACAATTCAATGTATTCCCTCATAGTGGTAAATTTAAAACCAAGTCGGGAATTGTACAGTTTTCGGTTGACGGAATATCTCGGTCCTCCTTAAGGACGAGTCAGACTGCGATGGATATTTAGCATGGCCCTTATGGCACTAACTTGCGTGAATTACGAGATCCATCATTTAAAGATTATGCGTATGGAACCCGAGAACCAGGCCGTGTATGGCACGACATTTCAACCGTCGGTTTCAAAGAAATCCACCGTTTGCCCCACAAAAAGGTGGCGCACGGACGGTGACTTGCGCGTGGATAAGTCAAACGATAACGGCCTCGCGCTCCAGCTACCCCACTTTCTGTCTTCCCTCAACCGCCTGTGCCCGGTGTCACGAAAAAGTCAAGAGGACCGGAGGCGGGCACAGTTGTGTAGTGCCACTAACGCGTTTCATGCCTTTATCTAGCCCCGCTGTTCTGGCGCACCTATCACGCGGCCCGTTTTGGGGGCTGTCCGTGCCACACCACCTGGTCATAGCCTACACATAACCAGGATTTGCATATGTAATTATGGGTGCGGTACCGATCTCGCATGTAGTTAAGAAGCCACAAAGAGAACTCATAGAACATTTCTAATATACGTGAGCGATGCCAATATGAGGTGATGATGGAGGCGGGTGTGCAAGTATGATACATGCGTTGGACGGACTGTGTGATGGTTGGCAAGGGCCGGTGGTGATTCAGTACGGATTTTCGTGAAGGCGCGTGTGGCAAATGAGGCCCATGCGGTGAGTCCTCATATCCAATTTAAAAAAATACGTATTTTAATTTCAGGCTAGTCAATTCGGCGTATCATCCTACCGACGGACAGGGGTCTATCTATCGGTTGCAGACGGCACCCGCGTATTGGCTAAGAGCATTAATAGGAAAACGTGCATAATACTGAAGGTTCAAGAATTTTAGTGTCTTACGTCACGGATATCGCGTTTTCAGGGCATAATTTAATACGATCAAAAAGTTTGGATCTTTACACTGTAAGCCGTTTAGGACAGGTACCGTTTCCCGTTGCACGAGGGTTAAGGGGTCAATCGCTAGAACGGGCATTGTATGCTTTCAAGACAGCGAAGGGTCAACAGATGTGTAACTTTGTGTATTTCGCCGCGCGTCAACCGAGCGCTTCCATATCTGGCAGCAGGGCTACGCCAATTAGAAGTAGGTGCCCAAGGCGTGGTAGGTTGGGGAAGCTTACTGGTCTACGGATCTGTAACTTCAAGGCGTAGATGTCAGGGGGTTTTAGCCTTGACAAATTGCAAAAAATGTAAACCGAATATTTCGACTCACAAAACTGTTCCTCGTTACATCCTGCCTCCAGGGGTTACTGACTACTGTGCCAGCATGATACACATATATAATGCAGCGCCTGTAGCTGTATTTCTGAACTCCGACATGCGGGACTGTATGGAAAAGTACAAGACCCTGCTCAAGTACTCGTATCCTGCCAGAGCGCGATTCGCCTCCCTTGCGCGACTGGGCCCGCGGATTCTCCGCCGCCACATGGCTTTGAAGCGCCACCAGGTTGGAAGCCCTACGTCCCAAGTCGGTGGACTTCATCAGCTCTTTCAGATACGTAATCTTGCAAACGCACCGGCTGATGGTATCGAGGATGACAAAGAAAAACCTGCGGATGGTGAAAACAACAAAGAGGAGGGCCCAGCGGAAAGTCAGGTGATTGTCAACCATTTTTCCAAGCTGAAAATCACCGATCGAGTAGCAACTGATGGCCCTCAACTCGGACACAGTCAGGCAGTTACAGCTGGTAAGAGAGCCCATCGAAGCGTCTACGGCAACCTCGCTGTATAATGGCGCTCAACTGAAAGTTAATGTTATCTCTTTACAGGTGCTCCTCAAGATGAGGCAAAACCAGCCACCGCTCCACCTTCGTGTAAAGTTCACGAGTAAGTGCCTGACCAGTCTTAATACAGATATCATCTATTCATGATCATATATCTTAGAAATAACTGGAAAATACCCCCTTCTCTACATCTGTTAATATAGCCTAAATCAGAGGAAGGACTGATCCACAGATTGACCTTAATACCTTGCCGCTTGGGGACGTGAATGGGGCCTCAACAGGTCCTCAAAATTACCTTGGGAATATTCGAGTTGCTTAGTCGGACCTACTGCGCATGTCTTTTATCTCAACAGTATTTACAACCTACATATGAAGGCATTTGAACGCTAGAATGAAGTGACATGATATTACTTCTCCAGATCATTCTTCAGGAAACGACGTTTGTTGAAAACTTAACGTGCAACCTGCTTTACATCTCCAATCACCATATAACCTGCGTTTCCGGGTTTACTTGAGGCCTCCAAACAACGTGTCATCAGTTTTCTAAACTTTTTCATGTTTTTACAGATGGACTTACTAAGGTACGTAAGGAGTACTATTTCTGAAATCACTGGCGGGCTTTCACTCACGATTAGGAAGTATGCATTGAGATGTTTGTGGCAGCAGACCCATAAAGTCTCAAGACTTCCAGGCCTTCAACTTCTAATATTCACTAAGGCATACTTTTTATACATTGGAGGGTGGTCCTTTTCATAGCCTTTAAAACAGTTGGATTTAGAAGAACGTCTGCATTTGCAAATTAAAATGACCGTGGGTGCTTAAAAAACTTAAAACAGAAGGCCACTTTATAATTAAAATGGTCATGTTTTACCAATACAATCTTTACAGGACCATTTAAGTCCTCTTTTCCATTCGAAATAGTAATTAGAAGATCCTGATCGGTGTCTATTGAACCTAAATCTCTCCTGCAAGCAGTACCAGTTGGAATCAAGGTGGTAAATAGGACGCACACAAGCAGGGGCAGTTTAGGGTATTAAGGAAATCGGCGTTAAGATTTTAATGCAGTAGGTTAAAATCCGCCCAGGTACCTTTTTGGCAAAAGAATAAACTTACCTCTGTGCGATTTTGGGTAGAATCACTTACTTTTGCCCTATACCCAATTTTCTCCGCATAGTCCTCATCATCACCAAATTGCCGCCAATTCTTCTCGCTACCAACTTTAACGGGGGCAACACGAACATCAACGGGAGTTTTTAATCAGTCATAAAAACTCGAACCTTACCCCTCGTTTCGCTGAATACATCTCTAGTTTCGTTACACTCGCCCGTGTTTACGTTTTTTTGCGTTTAGAACAGGTACTGAAGCGGAGAAGTTGTCCCCTACACGACAGAGCCCTAAGTTGAACCCTCAAATTTGCATGCCCTTAACGGAGGAGGAAGTCACTGAGGAGTGCTGTGACCTCATCTCGCAAGAACAGCGGACTTCGCGTAACATCCTTGGTAGTGACACCGCTGACGACTACGAGGTTGGCGTGGACGAAATGGAAGATAAAAAGGAGAGGGAGCCGTTTGGAAATTGGAATGCTGGACGCCCCTCCACCGTAGAGAGTTTCTTCGAGGACGAGAGTGTGGGCGAGACAGGTGACGGGGAAATCAGGGCCCTTGAACTTGCCGCTCTGACGAAACGCGTTGCCGATCTTCGCAGAGAACACTTTGATGTTGTTCGTCAGTTGAAACACCCACGTCTCTTTTTGCTGCCCGCTACCAACGAGAAAGGCAAGCAAGCACATATCCTTTTGTGTCATTAACGATATTTCAAAAAAATATTTGAATTGATGATTTGAATGTACAAACTCACTCCTTTTAGGTCAGGTGCCTTTTGGTTGTCCGGAGTACACGCAATGCGCCCTGTTTTTCCAGGAGGCTGTTTTCTCAACTCACCGGCAACACATGATGCCAAACTTTACAGAGTATATGTGGTTAGATTACGCGCGACAGGCGTGGGAAAAAATTACCACGTCGCCCCTCCTTTTCGATTACCATCGCCTTCTAGTGAACAATACCTGAGACCCAACGCCTTCATGTTCGAGTGTTCTTATAACTGTACTTCCACTTGTAAATATATGAAATTCCTTTTTTTAATGAATGCCTGGTATCTTTAAGGATCCGCTTCCAAAATACAATAGGCGCCGAGCCCGTTGCCCAATGGTTAGAGCTTTGGACTTCTGATCAGCAGGTAGCGGGTTCAGGCCTCGGGTGGGGCAACATCTGGAATTGGGTATAACTGGCTAATGAACCATACACGGTCATTTCAATCTGCCTTGTTAACTATTGGCTGCTGGTGGGGCTCGAGAATCAGCCCCAAGACAAAACGGAACGAGTAATTTCCGTTCGCGATCGGTGAGCGCTCATCAATGAATATCAATATTCCCCATCTAAACCGGTAATATGAGTCCGTGACTTAATGGTTAGAGCGTTGAACTTCTAATCAACAGATCGCAGGTTCGAGCCTCAGGTGAGAAACCACCTGGGTTTGGGTATGACTGGCTGATGACGGCTAATGAGCAGTAAATGACCACTCCAGTCTCACCTGTTTTTGCCGGCATTGTCAATGAATCAGCTCAGATTAATTGCAGCCCGAAGCAACCCGTCTTCGAGTATTTTTCGTGGTGGCTACGCACGGATCCCAAGCATCTATGGGCGGATCTTTTTTCTGCGGCGATGCCACCACGAATGGTAATGCTATCGGACGAGTGAAAGTAACCACGACGTCGCAAGGGAGGGGACACAATCGCTGCAACTCATCTCCGCGCTTTTTTGGCCAGCCACAATGCCATTAAGTTGCACAATGGAATGATTCATCGGAGGGCTAACAGTGTCGGTTCTCCGTAAGCAACAATTAACTATCCGAACCGCTATTGGTTTAAAGTCATTGCAGTGGCACTCATCAATCGGCCCTAGTTGAATGGTGGGATGCCGGCGTCCCATTTTGCCTGTAAGCTCTGGTGCCATCACGAGCGATCGAAATGAGAAGAACATTCAGTAATCCGGCATTAATTACAGACAAGGATAGGCGAGGCCCGAATGTCACTACAAGCAGTTTGAAGTAAACCGAAAACTACTTGCAGCTAAAGTAGGAAGGTGTCTGTTAGAGACTAACTAAGCACTCAGACGCAACCGGTTTTCCTGTAGGATGTGCGTCTCTAGAGTCCTCCACAATAGAGAAAATTGATGGCAATTCTGATGCATTTTTATTTTTGAGTGAACCATAAGTTACAAAATAATTCACTTTAGAGAAGCTGATCAGGCCCTGTACGAGAACAAATGTCCACTGACCGCGAGCTAGTAGTCGAGGAGGGGGCATCTCTCTGGGGCACACGCAGGCAAACACATACATATACAGAGAAGTGCATTAGTGTCGGACTATACTGTTCTTTTTCCCACTTTCTTTCCCATACGTGTTTGCGGAGGAGAGAATACCAGCCCAGGCAAATCAGCTTTCCGGACATCGTGGAATGTCCACCTGAATGAACTCTGTCTCTGGTACGAGACTCCAGTTAGGAGAATTGGGAACCATGGCAGAGTCGGGGGAGGACAAGTTGTTCACTGCAGCTTCCGTAGGCAGTAGTGTGGGACAACTGAAATCCTGCACATAACACCAGTGGTTTGAAATGTCAGCCAGGTTGGCAGTCAGCAGAGCGAGGGCAAAGCGCTCAGAGTGAGCAGCACCCAATGGGTAAGGTGCTAGCCGTAGATTCGTCGAGTCTTCGATTATGGGCGGACTAGCGACAAAGATGTCCAATCGAGTGTTGAGCGTCTGGTGCACCCTCAACTGCCGACAAGCGAGAACGAAGTGACAGTCCACGCAGTCTTGCAGCAGAATGGAGCTGGCCACAGGTTGGGCGTAAACGGTACATCCACGCAGGCCGTGAGCCATCAAATTGCCGGCAACGCCCTCAATGTAAATCACACAATGCTCAAGGTTAGAGAGGTAGATGGACTGACCCAGCAGTGCATCCTCGGGCTCGCCACGAGCTGGCAGCCGCAAGTTAGGACGGTCAGAGAGGTCGGAGAGACTGTATTTCGGTGGGGGCTCGGAAAGTTTAATTCGGTGCTGATGCTGCTCAAGGGTAACCTTTTGAGTAGTAACAGTGGATTTGTGCGAGGTATTCACAGTTGGAGCCTTTCGGTTGGTTTTAGACGCTTTTGAGCCAAACGCGAACTTTTTCTTTGGAAAGAGTGCCTCCCGAGATTCCTGAAACTTGGACTTAAGCTCCTGCAATAAAAAGACGCAGTTATTTTTGACATACTTAAGTGAAAATCGATTTGGCCTAACTCCAAATTTCTATGTCGAGGTACTATTTACCAAAGAGCATCTTTTAAGGTCTGTGTATTGATCTAAACTTTTTCGATATCGTGAATCCAAGAGGAAAGAATGAATAAATGAGACAGCCAAGCCCAAGTGCCGCACAGTGCTAAAGGAGTGTTTTAGGAAGAAAGATTCGCATCATTATTTTTATGGTTAAAAAATGCTCCCCTGCACCAGATTATATGTTCGCTCTACCACCTGAGTTGCTTTACAGGCTGATTAATGGTAAGAAAGCCGGCAGCTGAACCGACCGTAGCGAAATATCCTTTCCCATAGAATCGTTCGATCTAGGATGCATGAAAACCATTTGACGTCTGGCAAAATTATGCAGATTAAATCGGAAGCGAAGAGCTAGCGGCAAAATGAAACAAGGCAGATTTATGATAAGATAAAACTGTTTAAAGAGAAATCGTTCTCGTAGGTATTTTGTATTGTTTGTACCTGCCAGGCGTTCGAGGTGCGTAATTGAGACAGATTTTGAGATGAAATATAGCTACCAAGAAGATACTAAGCAGTCATTAACAGGGAATTACAGGCTTGAAGTATAGTAAGTGATCGTAATATTCCGTTGACTTGAAATCGGACAGATCTTAATCCGCACCTTTGCCTGTCGGAAATTCCTATCCCTTATCGCTAATTTTTATTCTTACCAACATCGATGTGGAAATCAGGGAAGTAAGATTTTATAAAGGTGATGCATTAAATGTCAATTGACTTAGTAATGTAGAAGTTTCAAGCAGATTTAACCAGAAGCGGAGTTTCGCTTCCTTTAATGAGCAAAGGATTGGATGTAAAGGAAAATAAAAGCGCCTTCCTAATGAGCAGACTTACGTCCAATTCCAGCCTTGCCTGTTCAATGTGAAACGGTTTAAGATGAGCGGAAGATTCAGAGAACCAGCGCTGCAACTCTTCTATCTGCGAGAGAATTTCATCCAGGGCCTATAAATGCACAGAAGTGATCACCAACTGTACTGGCAATGCAGGCAGGCAAAGGTTTACATGATGTAACAACTATCTACTTAAAATAAAAGGTAGTTTTGATATTAACAAATAAGAGACAGGTCATCGGACCAACCTTTGTTTTATCAGGAGTTGGTAGTTGGATATCGCCCCGACTGTCTGCTGCGCCAAGTTCGCTGAGCCGATGAAGCACATCATTTTTCGCGCGACTCAGATTCTCCAAGAAATTAGCAGGTGTGTTCGCCATGAAGTTAACATTGGTGGGTGCACTATCAACTACCGTTGTGGAGGCGGTCGGTCGAAAGTTTAAAGGTGGTAGGGTGATCTCACGATTAGACATTTCACCGTTTTGCCGTTGACGCTCCCGACGCTTTTGAAGGAGCTCGGCTTTTCTAGCTGCGTCACGAGCAGCCAGCCTCTCAAATAGTTGAGTACGGCCATCTGATTCGGCCGCCCGGGCTCCAGTTTGACAGTCCATTCTAAAGAGAAATAAAATAAAACCACGGCCAGTGTTGAAGGGAGCTCAGGTAACAAACGGCCAAAGGCATCAGACGGTAGAGCAGCGTGGCTTACGAGGACTTGCCTTCAGTAGTCAAAAGTTCGTAGCTGTGCCATGGAAAAAAGCGGGTACCGCAATATCATGACCCTCGAAGCCTGAGAAGTATTCAAGCAGCTACCAAAAAGCAACAATCACTTTTACGCCGTCAAAGTACTGTAAGCGACAAAATTAAATGCGATTATTTTCAAAGCTAGCATGACAGAACAAGTGGTAAGGTTGAAAAAAAACGCTTGTTAGACCGAGCTAGCATAATTTTGAGGCTAGTAGTCTGCTTCCAGTAGTCATGAGGAGTTTGAACAGTCTTGGTGTTCCCTGCGAAGTTCTGCGAGGTTGAAGACGGTCAACATGACCTCCGGCATACGAATGCACGATGGCAGTACGCTACGTGGTATTTAAAGCTCTGATGGGATTTTCCGCCTGCAAGTCTGAAAGTTCGCCGAACGCAAGACTGCAGCTAACACAGGTCTCAACGGATGAGGTAATTGTTGGGTTCGGCGCTACTAGGACCGATTGAGCAAAAGTGCTCTACGATTCTGCCTAAACTTGTACTTGCTACGGCTGCGATCATGCCTGATCTAGCCGACCTCGATGATGCCACGAACTATACCTCTCCATGCGTGACGATTCGCGGCAGCAGACCTGGATCGCTCAACCCACTCCAGCGACGGACGCCGAATACCGAAGGTTAAAGCACCGCCTCCAGGGCTTGTAGGTTTCTGTGGGAATACGGTCTTAAACCAACCATGCTTGAGTCAACCGAAACCAAACCATCGGTCCGATAGGTCGATTACAGAGATGCATAACTGCGCTAAAAATGCAACACAGAGTAGGCGTAAGTGTTTCTGACAGCAAAACCCCTATCCACCTATCTACCTATTATCCAAAAATCCACTACACCAAGACTGTTTGCGACCACGACACAATAGGGGGTTTTGGCTGCCCGGAGTTGTCGCGTAAGGGCACTTAAGGAGTCCCTGGACATCAGACCCGAAGTATCCAACCAGTTGACCATTTCCCGTGCCTTATATTTTTAACACTCCTACAGGGCGCACACAAGCAAAAAACGGTAACAAAAAGATCACAACAGCGCACATGGAAAACCATGAAAACGAATAACTGCAGAATACGAAACGAGAGATAAAAACTTTATTCATATGAAACAGGTTTTTTTCGAAGGGAATATTGGGGGCCAGGGGAGGGACGGCCGAGATGGTGGGGGGAGGGAAAAGCGTGGCACGCATTCGATAAAACCGGGCAAGACCCACAAGGGAACAATTGGGGGAGGAGGAGGATGAGGAGGAGGAGGGAGGAGGAGGAGGAGGAGGAGGAGGAGGAGGAGGAGGAGGAGGAGGAGGAGGAGGAGGAGGGAGGAGGAGGAGGAGGAGGAGGAGGAGGAGGAGGAGGAGGGAACAAACGAAGGAAGAGGTAAATCGAGGGAGGCAAAAGGCCAGTCGTTAGTACAATTTACTGGCAAGCGCTGAAGACGCGCATTTCAAAGATCCTCAATGAAGCGGAAAAAAACTGGGTGTATACAGGGAATGCGAGTCAGTGGCCGGGCCGCATCCTTCTCTTCAGCGTCTACTGCGTCTCATTTCCCTTGGTGGGCAACAGAACTCGCCTTCTGTCTTCCTGCTCTTCATCGGGGAGAGGCTGTGTGGGCTGTTGCTGGTGCTCGTCCTCCATCAGCACCGGTTCATCTACCTCGAAGTGTTCTTCCTCGTCATCGTCGGAAGGAGGGGCGACGGGATCAGTCTTGGGTTTCGGTGCTAATGAAGAGGAGGAACGCGGATGCTCACCAGATGAATCCGTGTTGGTGGTAATAAGGTTCACCTTACGGTGCGATTCTGAAGAGGCTTGGGTGTCGCTTCCCGCAGCAACTACATGACTCTGCAGGGTGGGCGCCCAAGTCTCATCGCCTCCTTCGGCGTCCTCATCATCATCATCATCCTCGCCGACGATAGCAAAGTCGTCGTCCAAGTGATCATCAGTTGGCCCAACTTTGTGATCCTCGGCAGCGGAGATTGGGCGTTCCGAATCGGACAAGCCAAGTCGGCGCCGACGTGCCGCAGCTATCTCCTGAAAGTCGGTTTCCAACTTCCTTCGCCTTCGTTCTATGAGCTCTTCGGAACGATAAAAATAGCTGGGCGTTTTAATGGTAGAAAGTTAACCTCAGTTAAAAACATATGGGCAAGAAGCACGCGAGTCCCGAGTCACGGGGAGCGAATAATGACCTGCAAACAGAAGAAAAATAGGCACAAACACTTCTTATACGACTCCATCGTTAAAACACGGTGT
Source organism: Schistocephalus solidus (assembly GCA_017591395.1). Lineage (NCBI taxonomy): Eukaryota > Metazoa > Platyhelminthes > Cestoda > Diphyllobothriidea > Diphyllobothriidae > Schistocephalus > Schistocephalus solidus. Next base: position 41,233 of record WEDG01002858.1, on the reverse strand, counting down.
TGTCTTCCGGGAATCCGAACTGAGCAATTAAGTCACAGGGAGGAACTTAATAATAATGATGGATATGATTACACACACACACACACCAAACTTTGATAACAAATGCAGATCGCACCAGAGACAACAATAACTAGGCTTGCACAGGTAATGTGAGCCACCTAATAATCTGCTTTAATTTCATACAAGTTATAACGAATGCTCAAATTAAGACTAGTTGGGCAACCGTCGCGGTGAAATTATAACACGAATGATTGAAGCTCTTCAGATCAAAGAGGCTTTCAGCTCAATTTTGGTGAAATTGTGTCCGGTATCGACGTGGATTTACATAAGCCAAGGGAGAACGACGGAGAACGCCTCAAATTTCGGTGGTGTGGCGCCACTTTGTTTCGTGTTATTGTCGAATGCATAAAAAACTACTCAAAAATGGGTAGCTGACGTGATTCCTACACCTCGGGGAGCACGGTAAATTATCATCAGCCCAGTGCATTTATCAAATTTCAACTAATATTCTTAATGTGTTTACTCTAGTAGGGCTGTACAACCTAATTTCAGTCACCTTAGGGTGCCCGCTTTTGAACGAACGTCTTTGCGGTCGCCTGAAAAACCCACATTGTAAAAATAGCTAGTTAAGGAGTGCGCATTTTACACACTGATTTTTGACGTGTTTATGCATCCAAGTATATTTTGTAGAAAAAATGCATGAAGGCATTTTTTGTAATAATGTGATAACAAATGACGTCTTCTTTAAATGTTATGCTTGAAGAAAGGGCACGTTTCAATTTTTAAAAAGTTCTTAATTATGAGATTTTTTAAAATCGTGAAATGTACATTCGTAAATACATGATAAAGTTTTTTATTCGGCACCTGCTGCTTAGCAAGTACACAACACGGCCCACACGCAATGCAAACTTTTATGAACACTATGTGCCATTTTCCTCACAGCAAAGAGACAGGTGTGAATTCCCGTAAACGGGATGCATACAGCGTGCAGATTAATAGCCCTAAATGCAAGTGTAACAGCAGATAGGGTTGACAGTTATTCGGCAGATGGAAACACTTTTTAAAACCGAAATATATCCTTTCTTCAAGTATAAAATTAGAAGAATACGTATGTTGCTACCAAATACGTACAATAAATAATATTTTAATTTGTGTTTTGCACAGCATATACTTGGGCATCGAAAATCAATAAGAAAAAGGATGATCACTTAGGAATTCAGTTTTTTTCAGCAGAGTTTTTGCAGGCAGCCAGAGAGAAGTTCGTTCTTAAGTTGGCATTCTGCCGTGACTGAAAAATCTTGAAATTACCTAATATTACAACCCTGCTTAAGTATTTTTCGAATCGAAAACACTTTAGAATTTCGATTAACGTTTCATGAGATAACCCATCTACTGTACAAGTAAAAACACGTGAGTGATAAGATAAACCGCTTAAAGTTCGTCATTGCACAGAAGTGGAGTGTGGGAATAAGGAGGAGAAGGAGGAGGGCAATATGTGATGGTGAGGGCTACGAAGAGCCATGTGAGGGGAAAAGAGGCGAGGGCAGGAAGAATTACAGGCAGTTAGCCACACTTTTGTCATGGAGCCGACAGGAGGCTTTTCTGTGATCCTAAGACCGACTTACGTAACCTGATTGCAGTTCCTGACGCAAATATTTATGGGTAATTCGTTGGGACCTTGTGGATCATGCGGAAGACTTTGCTGGGTTCTACACGATGCCCGGACTCAACATAAGAATGGCCTAACTCATTATCATCATTACACCTTTTGTCAGCCATACTGGGAGGCGTTACTGTATTCTTTTGGGTAGGTAAAGACTGAATGACCAATATAACTTGCTCCACAAGAGCATGTAACGAATAATATGGAGAATTTTCGCATGCTAGTGTGCGTACAGTACGGGTAGGATGGAAGCTCCGTAGATACCATCCTGAAATACCAACCAAACTTGCCTTACGGTAAAACACGATTACGGTAGCGTCTAGAACCGAAAGTTAAAAAGGAAATGCGGTTGTTAAAAGCAGATCCTGCTAAGATGGTGGCGGAATAAGGCAGCGATCGCGTCAACCTCTCCTCAATTACTTCCTGGGACTCGCATTTTCGCTTGTATCGGCAATTTATTTGGACGTGACGCGCTTCGGATCGGTCCGACGATGGGACACATTCTCCCTTCGAGACGCCTCTACTTATACGCGGATTTGGTTTTTGCACAGGTGTCTCGACAATAACGTGTTGCCGAAATCTGTTTCATATCCCCATAGGTTAAACAGGCAGGCTGTAGGAATACTTTTAATGAACTAAGCACACTCCTGTGGAATAAAGCCATTTTCCTGCCGAGGTCTGTTAAAAGGGGGCAAGGCACAGTGAAGTTTTCGGGAGAAACCTTGGTAGACAAGCGTTTACACTGGCAGTGACCGCAGATCTGGCTGCGGTAATGTGATGCAGGCAATAAAGGGAAAGTCAACGGTAGGCGGGACAGCGACAGTGGCTGTTTCAAGTTTATTTTCACGCCTAAATACCACTCGCAGACACACGTGACGGCTGAAAAACCGCAAAAAACCGAAGTGATGCTCGCTCATCGTTTTTTATCAAACAGAAGTCCAGCCTTTGCGTAGACTTAAAGGGAACTGTCTGTTTTCGGCACGAGTGTGAACTGCAAAATCTTTCCAAAGACAATTTTGGAGCATTATGATTTGTGCTCGCTAAGAATAAGTCAGAGATCCTCCATTTGTATTTACGGAATGTCATCACTAGTAATTTTAAAACCGACGTAGTAATTATGGCCCAGTTTAATGAAAGACGCAAATATGACCTTAAAGATGGTGTTCGTTATTTCATTGGAAATAATGTGTATACGTTTCGTGGACTTCAAACAAACATAAAACCCCAAACCTGAAGTCTACTATGTCCAAACTGGCACCTCCGAACAGAGTTCTTAACACAGATGCTCTAAATCCTATCGCACGCGAGCAGACCCAGACTAAAACGATTATGCAGAGTGATCTGGACAAAAAAAATAAGTTACCTAGAAGTTTCTCCTTTGTGGCTGCCTTTGCGGGCTTCACTTTCCTTGTTGTCGGTTCGCGGTTTGAAGAAAAGATGAGGGACTGTCTCTGTCCGGATGAAACCCACCATTTTCATGGTTTCTTCCTTTCGAGCCTCAAACTAAATGCAAATTCCAGATACAGCAGGGAAAAATTAAAGTTTAAGCCAATCCCATGCCAGAATTAAAATGGGCCTTGACAACGAGGACTACTAAGTGAGCATCAACCAGAGGAACAAGCTACAGCCAAGGGAAGATGTCTAAGGTTGCCTTGGCCAAATTTCGTGACATGACAGACGTGGCGTACCCCTACAACGGGCCACGCGGTAGAGGCGCGGGACTAACACGAGACCCAGATCAGGGCACGGCAGGCACACATGGGGTGGGGTGGCACGCTTGGGCACAGGCTCACACCATTTTAGCCTCTTCGCCTAATCCCGCTTTCAGTTTTCTCGAGTCTCTTATGACACCGGGCTCAGGTTGCCGAGGTAAGCGATAGGGTGGTGGTAGATGTTGCGCAAGTCGATTAGCATTATAAACTAACTTAGACGTAAGTGACCGTCCCTGCGCCCACTGTGTTATAGGACACACGACGGACCTCGTCGGTATCGACGGTGGGACTGTCGTCGTAACAGACCTGACATTCACTAAGACCACAACCATGCTCCCGGAAGACGTGCAGAAACCGCTTTTACGGAGTTCACAGTAATAGGCATTCCCCAAAGGCAGACTCATCAGAATCCATGAGACAAGTTTGTACAATTCCGTGTGGAGTGTACCCATCTTTCACTGTCCGAGGTAGGTTGAAACATGACTGTCAGTCTGGTGGAGTTCGGTTGTGACGACCGGGCCGGTCATGTTGTACACCGGCGAACTGCCCCACCGGCCGCCAGGAAATCAAAGAATTCGACAGCATTAAAGGACTATTTTGTGCAGTTTAAAGCTAACATGTTAAATACTGCCCTTCGGAATCGGTTGATTGACGGATAACGCACTACCCTTGCTGGGCAGAAATATTTTTTAAACAGGCGTTCCTAAAAAATCCTGTCGATCAACCAGCTAGTAATGCTTGCTGCAGCGTGAAGTCATAAGTCCAAGCAAAGACCCCGTGCGGCCTGATTAACGCGTGGCGCAAGCTAATAAAGTTGCTGTTTCTGTCGAGCGCATCTGCATTTTAGTCTGCTGTGGGGCCATCTAATTCATCTCCGACAGCTTGACCATCTATTTCGACGATGTCCATCGTACGCTCACAGCAGGGTGATGGAGAGACGGTGACTTATGCTGACCATAGCGAGAGTATACTTGCACTGCGTCTACCTCACTCTCTATTCCACTCCCTCAACTGGATTCGGGGTCAAGCCAGAGCCAAAAAGATCGGCGATGGGAGAGGGCACAGGCGCACGCACTGCGGTCCAAAACAAAACAAGAACACTAAAACACGGCTCGGATCCCAGCTGAGTGGGAATGCCATAAAGGCCACATTAAAAAGGAGACATTGCAACCAGTTCACCAGTCAACCACTCCGCACAAACATACACACTGGGCTACCACGCGGTCCGAGCCATCCCATCAGTCGGCAATCTTCCAAGCCACGACTTTGAGAGCGCCATGATAGGTTCAAGCGCGTCAGATTGATTATGGTGAGGAAAACGCACCGAGCCGTCGACCTCACTCTCCCCCATCCACAGCGAAACTGACGCAATATCAGTTGTGGCATGAATGGCAACCAAGTGACGGAGTAGCATGGATCAACTCTGAACTGAAAGTCAGGCTGCAATGGCCACATTAAATGTATCCTTTGTGGAAAGCCCATGCGCGCAAGCTCAAACCGACAGGATAATGAGTCCATGGCGCGATCGATAAGGCGTTGGACTTCTAACCGCACCGCGATAGCTTTAAGCGCGGCAGATTGTTTATAGTGAGGAAAATGCGCTGAGTAGTCGACCGAACTCTCCCCCCCACCCCCCACAATCAGACCACCGCCCCCAGCCGATCAATTGTCTGATGTGGGAGCGGGCGCAGTGGCTGACAGGGCCGGAAAACCCACCTTCGCGCGCCCCAGCACGATCTGGGCCCCTAGACGCACACCGAGATTACCAAAACCAGGGGATAAGAAGGAATCATCTCCGTCTGACTCCCACTTCACTGGTCAGCCACTCAATGCCCAACAAAAACTGGGCTGACGGCGTGGTGTTTTATGTACCGTCAGTTGGCAGCCTTCCAAACCACGGCTTTTAATAAGCAGTGATAGTCTGAGGCTCGGATCGCACATGCAAAAGAGGGGCCAAATGGAGAAGGATACGAGGTTAATGCTCCCCTCTCAATGGAAGGTTTTGTTTGAAAACATGTTTTGTGTGTTTTTGCGTGCGACCATGTTTGATGCAGACGCTCACGAGGAGACTGGGTAATGTGGTGCTCTAACGCATTTTTTCGTGAAGACGCATGTGGCATAATAGGCCCATGCGGTGTGTGAATGTGCGTGGGCAGTGCGGACAGTTGAGTCAAGTGCGGCGGTTGTGTGTTGATGCTCCTGGCACTAGTTCGTCGGTCACTGTGCGATGGATTCGTAATTGACCGACCAGGCCAATGCGTTTTACATAGTACGGAAAGGAAAACACAATATTGTTCGTTTGGAGACAAAACTCTAATTTTTGTGTGGTTGTGATAAATTCACCCATCTGGCCCAAGTGCGGGACGAAATATGGGTGTTTAGTCTAGAGCTATCGCAAGCAGTCAAGTAGACACAAGCATGCAGTAACCAAGGAAGACTATCCGACAAGGTCATGGGAGATTAGTGGCCAGGTTTAGCTTGACCTGTGAGAAAAACTGATTTTTCCGACCTGAGGTTGGGTAGATTCATCCTCACCTCCCCTAGATTACAGGCAATTTCTCAAAAAATTACTTGTCACCGTGACAGCTTACGACAGTTCTACTCTTTAGCTCTTGTTGTAATTATGCTTTTTTGTTAAAAACGATTTTTTATGGGAGATTAGAGGCTTCGCGTTTTTCCGCCAGTTGCTTGTATCTTCTCTCCTGCAGAGTTTGAAAGATTGACCACGTAATTTTGGTTGAGAAACGTGAATCCTTAAAATCTCTTAACATGCGCTTCCCGTGTATAAACGTGCAGACATAGCGTCTATTCAACTCAGCTATCAAGTTTCACACAGACGCAATGATCACCTTGAAGACGGCCTGCATGATTGCCTACAAGTAAGTGGTGCAAATTGGCTGGTAAAGATTATGCACGGTTTACAAGGTGTAGCTAGTTTGAAATTGTGAGGTGCAGGAGATGCACATGAAAGAGGCAATGCAGTTACTGCATACTGCGCGACTCCGAACAAGGATCTGACTTCCCATGATGTGAATGGGGTTACAACTAAACTACCCGGCTTACTCTTCAGAGTCGGTATTCAACTATGACTAACAAAACGCATACCGCACGCAGGCACAGCAAAAGTACTAGTAAGGAAGACGAAGGCTGTTCACAGAAAAAAAGCACGTATACGGTCCTAAGTCTCAGTAAAGGAAAATGCATGTAAGATGCCGCAGTTTGTAGAATTATCTTACTCCGTGGATCATCCGCATTTTAAGGTGAAGCAAAGCCAGTTCAATCTGCTGCGCACGACGTTTCTTAAAGAGGTCAGTTCGTTCCTGTCGCAGAGTCTCCTTCTCCTGAATGGTTTTCGCTTCGACCTTGGCATCGACGAGTCTTCGACGCTCAGCTTGGGGAAGATGGGTAGCGGCCACTGTCTCGGCCTTAAATTGGTTTAGGGTAGACTGGAGGATGCTGAACATGCGCCGACCCCTGGAACAGGGTAAAAGCAAACGCGACCTTTAACGGAAAAGCTTGAGGCAAGAATTCATCAGTTTCCCTGGAAACGTTGATTACGGTGCTCGAATGTTTGTGTCACAAGGGAGTCGTGCTCTGTGGTCCGTCATGATTTTAGGAGAGACTAGTGATGTTCAGTGGGCCGTGGAGTTACGACCGCGCATCAACGTCCATGCAAAGATTGAGAAGTATTGCTGATTGGATTAAACGGTACGGATGACCTGTACTATATACTTCCAAAACTATCCGTCCTTTTGTGCTTTTAGAAAACAGACGATTTGAAAAAAACATCAAGGATAGTAATCGAAAATAGATGAGTAATGTATCAGCAGAGGTTATTAACTACGAACATAATACGACAATAAAATTAACCTGGGCAAGCCGGTCTTTTCTTACACAGTTGCTTAAAGACCTATAGTCGGGTACATACTAATTTCGATCCCTGGGGCATATAATTCAAACACTATGGTCACCTATGAGCCATAAAGTATTGTTTTAATCGCCAAGCATATAGTGGTGACCGAAGTTACACACTAGCATAAACTGCTACAAAGGTTAAAGGTTAAAGCGAAAAAAATGCGGCACTTAAAGGCAGGAGGAATTTGTGCCTCGAACGTTAAATACCACTGAAGAGTCGCGGGAAACTGTTTGAAAACATTCCCATAAATGACTCAACAGATCCAAATGGGTGGCGACTATACCAAGCGCAAAAGATCTTAAGGAAGACTTTCTTAACAATCTTTAGGGGAAATTATGCACAAGACTGCCAATCGTTACAATTGAAAGTCGATCTTTAATATTCCTCGCCTAGCATAAGCTAAAAGACCTTTTTAGAGGCAAGTTAACTTATATGTGACTAGTTGCATCTTCAATGACTGGCAGAACAGAAACTAGCGTGGGGCTCGGTTGCAGGTGACAACAAAACATGTGAAGAACCCACTCTAATATTTACCAGACACGGGGTTCTTTAAAGTTACTAAGATCAGACTAGGTTTTAGAACGAGTTTAGCTAGGGAAAATTTACCTCGGCTAACGTCCTTGATATTTGTTACTATTATCGACGCAACTGTGTTCAGCATAGAAAAAATCTACACTCACCAAAAACAGGAAATTATTTACTCACGTAAACGAAAGGCGGTCTTTGCTAAGAGTACTCAGACAAGTATGTAGCTGACTTGATCCTGAGGGCAACCCAAGTTAGAATTTCAAAAGACTTACTTGGCGAAACAGCTAAGCAATGTGTTTGTTTAGCGGGTGACAAATGTAAGACAGTGGCGGCTAGGGAAGAGCAGATGTTTGGAGAGTCTTTGCATGTATCAGTTAATTCAGCAAAAAGCACAAAAAATACGTAAAGCGAGGTTAAGACCATTTTTAGATAAGGAAATGCTAAAGATCTAGGCAACACGGTGCAACCGACTTACCGTTCACGGTCTGACGACTTTAACTCTTTCATAGCATCAGTTCGAGATCGCTTCTCACTCACTCGAACAACAGAGGAAGGCAGAGAAACCTAAAGTACGATAAAACATTTTAATACAGCAAATTCTTAGTCGAATCGCTGAAAGTTTCTATCAGGATGGTCGAAATTTCGCCAAAGTGAGCATGGTACATATAAAAGAAAGATGAATTATTTTGAAAGTAAACTTACCAAGCATTCACGAAAAATGCACGGAAACCAGAACTATTTGCATCTGGATTACTGAAAATCATTTTGTTAAATTAGGTAAGATTTGCTGATGAAAAACCTCCCCTGTAAAAGCTTCGCGAGTAAGGCCCTCGACGTTACGGTTTCCATACCGTTGCTACCGCCATTCGATTCGGTTCATTATGCATAATTCGGAACTGTGGCTGCATAATGTACTACGTTTTGTGAACCTACATAAATGCACGAATCGGAAGCAAGAAATATTCTTTAGCGTTCTTAACTAAAATCTTAGGTCCATTCAACCCCAATTCAAAGTAATACATTGTATTTGGGACGGAAGCTACGAGGTGGCATACAATTTTAGCTTAAACGTAGGGGCGGATGCAAATGCGGTAACTTGCATTTGAAGAAGCTTATAGCGATAGCAGACTTTCGCAGCAACCGACGCCATCTCTCCTTTGTCATTTGCCTGGACCCTGTGGCAAGACTAAGTCGGAAGGACCGAAGGTGGGATCGGACGCAGTAGCTGACAGGGTTAAACAGCCCGTCCACGCGTGCCACACATGACCTGGTCCGCGCACGCAAGGGTGATCTGCAAGGCTTACGGAGGGATTCAACGGCCGGACACTATGTCAGCATAAACAACTTAAGCTATATAATTTACGTATTTGTTCAGTACATAGGTTTGTTAATTATCTGACTGAGCATTTGTGTGGTAAATTCCGAGAAACAGGCGTATAAATCATGAAAAATAAAAAAGAATGTTTTTTTCTTTATATAGAAAGGTTCCTCGGAGGTCGCCTTTAGTACACAAGCAGAGGACAGAGAATTTTACCAAGCTAAATGAATGCAAGTAGGAGACTAATGCGAACATACAATGAACGGATAAAACTGCAAATATAAGTTTTCCAACGTTGGGAAACGCATTTTTAAGGAGGACCACGCAGTTCATCGTTGGAATTTCCACTCTAACCTCAGCTTCGAACATTCTATGATCATGGATCGCCGCTAACAAATGTGCACATTCATTGATGTCCGATCGTGAGCAAGTGGCAGTTGTAATGTGAATAGAGTAGTAAGAATATTAAAAAATTGATTTGGTCTAAAACTTTGGCGTTCAGATAGCATCAAGCTCTAGTTCTGCGAGTGCATGAGCGTTCGCCAATAATATCAGGAGCAAATATAACATATTACTCGATAAAGGCTTCTATATTCGTGTCTATTTAGACGGAAATTTTCAACGAAAACTTGAGACTAATTTATTTGATGTATTTGAGACCGAGAGTTCAATTTTAAGGCTACGAAGAAGCACCGCAAAGTACATAACTAAAGTAGTCGTAAGTTGAAGTGACATTTTAAACTAACAAAAGCGTTCAAGGAAGAGTAGACGATAATAGAACAAAAAGCAGCACTTGCATTTAGGTCTTCCTCAGGGCGGTCCACAAGAGATCTCTTTGGAGCAGAATACACAGGTTCGGTAACTCTACATAAGTAGGAATGAGTCAAAAACTTATCACATGCCTTGACTGAACCAAAAGTGGCCCTGAAAAATTTGGTCGTTTCGAGGGAAATTTGGTGAGATTTTCAGGAAATTTCGCCTAGAAAAGTAGCAGAACATTAATCAAGGACGCATTGAGGTAAGTTCACAGACAATCACCCAGGGTAATATGAAAACTGACCCTTCATCACCAAGCGAACGTCCAGTAATTTTTCTGATTGACAGATCAGTTGTCTCCAGGAGCTGCTTCTGCGCTCTTATGCTGTCCTTCAACGACTCAATCGACTCGAAAGTTGTCATCTTGCACGATGCGAAATGCGCGCTGCATCCCCGCAGTATTTTCCATCAAGTCAGTCAGAAGTTCTGATATTCAAGTCCATGGTTAAAGGCCGTGTAGACTAGTAATGGTACTGCAGTTCGATGGAAGGTATAATGGCTTTTGTATGTGCATGAAGACAAGATAAATAATTACCGGTGCATAAGGCAGGCTCTTTAAACCTATGATAGGTTCGGTTATAATCCAGAGATACACCTCATCAGAATTGCAATCTGAATCCTTAGATGCGCAGGACTCATATTCATCGTCGATTCTCTCGCGAAATAGCACCAATGGGTGCACTTTGCTGAATTCTTCTTACTCAATTGCCAGATCTTCCATTATCATATCGTACTACTCTCAGAAGAAGCCTACCATGCCGCTTCATTTCCCCTCGCGGATCAGGTTGGTTTCTCCTGCACCTCTTTTTAAAAAAAGTACGATCTTCGCAGCTGGTTTTCATCCCCTCTTGATTTCAACCACCGTTTGGAAATAATGAAGACCCCAATGTTTCTCTCGGTCTTCGTGGTTCTCCTATTTTGTACCCTCTGCAACCGGCTACAATCTGGTCCGCCATAGCATCTGCCGCGCCTTATCGGTTTATTGTTGTTTGTGGACTTAACCTTCTCGACGGTTTTTATTCTGCACTAACTTTTGAAGATTGTGTCTGGTTCCTCTGTCGTTGACTCTAGCAATCAGCAATGAGAGTATCATGGTCTCATCTCTCAGACTTCGAGAATGACCCTCGCGACCTCCATGGTCCTTTCCTCGCGTACTGATGATGCCTGCGAAGATTTTCCCTGATTAGCATCCTGGGCGGTTACGCTAGTAGTTATTCGATACGCATTTTGATCAAACCTGCGGTAGTTAAAAGTAAACCCTGTCGTTACATGATTTCTCCGACGATGAGGAGCGTTTTGAACCCAAATACGCTCGCATCTGCGTGTCAGTCCTGCCTCACACGTATGTTTTTCGCCCACAAACGACAGTTTTTTTCTACCCACAAACCCCATTCAGCATATACATTTTACATAAAAATTCCCAAGGAGTTTTTCCCGGTCTGCTCTTTTTTATTTTTGGCCACATTGTTTTGTGTAATTTTTTATCGTTATGTGGCTTACCTACTATTTATAACTTTACTGTACACGATTGCACGTTCGTTTTACTTATTTTTCCAATCACAATGCCCTTGCGGATACTGAAATAAAATCATGTATCTATCTATACCTTTTTATAGCCAGCTTGGAAAATCTTTGTGGATATAATCAGTTTTTGCTTTCTTCCACATTAAACAGCAACACCTTTCTTAAATATTCTTGCATTTTAACTCGAACACATTTTAAATGTCAACAATGTCATATTGACTGGATATACCCAACGGTAAATTTACCTTAAGAGGGTCATCAAGAGCATTGTCTGGGATTCTTCGAAACACCAATGGATCGGTGTCAGCGCATTCCTGAGTGAATAAATACGCAACCTACAGCGACAGATAAAAGTAGATGGCGAGACACTCTTGAACTTCGGTTCGATCAAAATCTTGTGACCCAGCTGGTAAACTCCATTGGTGGACCACCTGTGCTTCTGTTTGCGCATGTTTGTGTTTCCGATCCCAGCTGCTGGTCAAAGTTATGTTTGGCTTAATGAACGCAAATAAGTCCAAAAAAGTGCTGTATCAAGTTGCGCTCAAGCTCTGCCGTCCTCTCTGTTATTATAGCTCGGTCGACTTCGGTCTAGTTAGGTTGTTGCTTGTTCGTGACCTCTAAAACACATATGTAGCCTGTTTGCTTCAGGAAGCCAATAAGTTGCTGTGAGCGTATTTCTGAGTGAATAAATAATCGATCTACGTAGATGCTGCCTTCGTTGTCTTACAAAACTGCGAAGTGAAGCGGCTGCACCACATTCTTACTTATATCGTCTCCACCATACAATTCACTCGCAAAAAATTAAACATAAAATATACTCCCGTTTCTTGACGTCATTGTTCAATAGTTGAGTGATGACAATCTTGCAACCAGCGTCCATAGAAAGGACTTCAGTGCAGCAATAATACTCAACTATTGGAGCAATCACCTTTAGGCCCACCGAGCCTTCCAGTAATATAGCAACAAGTAGCTACTTAAAAGGGAACTTGCCTACTTATCTCAAATATTTCGATTTAACGGATACAAAATAAGCTTCGTGAATCTCTCTTCGACATCAGAGGTAATCAAAAGATCTGATTTCTAATGGAGACTGACTGCAGATGAATCTCTCTTCCTTGCCCTATATGCAAGAAATTTCTGAAGCGATCACCTGAAAATTGAACCAGTTTGGCATCTGCCTCTTTTTCAAGCCGGCGTCCTCGCTGCGGCCAGCATTATCACGCAAGGCTGCATTTCTATAAACAAATCTGTTGATAGTGGCTGCTGAGCACTTAATAATAAAACTAGTGTACAATATTCGACTCTTGAAAACAAAACATATTTAGACCATCACTAAAAAATCACTGTGGTGCCTGATTGAAAAACTGCTGCATGTGACAGCGGAAAATTTGGCGATGAAAATGTCCAGAAGTCAACATTGCTGATCGTACGTTTTGGATTATTCATCGTCTGGGCTGCATAATAATATAGGGGGAGGACAGTGTGGCACGATTTATACAATCACTAATCAGTATGTCTGAAGGTAAAAAGGTTGCGGTCGTTCACACCTCTAATAATTTCAAAACTCAGGCTAGGGTGCGTTGCATCGATGAGGGAAGGGGGGCTGGAGAGGGATGCAATTACCTACGTGACAGGTGTAAACACGTGAACTGGTTTAATCTTCGGCCAAGGGAGCCTTAGGGCCTGTATAAATGCTTTAATGTGAGCATAAGTTTGGGTTTGCCAGTCATATGGCTACTGCCTTTGCCGTTGCGAGTATCCACGGTCGTAGGAACGTGAAGTGCCTAGCAGGCACTATATAGATGACCCGGAAAGACTAGTTAGTGTTTTGTCCTGTGACCGCTGTTACCGAGTGGGCAACAATTACCCTAGATATTGTCCTTTCCATGCCTTAAGTTTGCCAGACAGGAAGGTGCTCGCGCGTCCGTTTAGATAGGTGCCTAGTTTTTCGACCAATATAACGAGACCAACAGGAGCAAGTGAAGGTGTTTATACACATTGCAGAGGTCTGAAAGGGATGTCTATCCTTACCTGCAAGATAAAACGCGAAGTGCTTGAGAAACCATGTCTAATGGTAGTGGCTGGGTAAGTGTGGGCAATAGCCACGTCTAAGCGGCGATGAAGAAAAGTTGCTTGTCGGAACCCCTCGAAATGGTAAGGCCATAAATAACTTATCCTTCGCAGCCATTGGTACGTTTGATTTTAGGAGGGTGGGTTTTCCTCCATAAATTTCTTGACAGCCTTCTAGAGAAAGCCGTGTCCCGCAGTTTTTCTTATAAGGGCGAGTACTTTCTGCAGAGTATCTGGAGTATAAATGCTCCTATGTCTAAAGCTGAGGCGCATGCGTCCTAATAGGCCCATGCAGCGACGCACACACTACAGTTCAACCGTTATAGTCCGACGATGTTCACTGTATGCTCTACAGAAGGGTGATGCATGTATGGCAAATTGTGCACAAATTAGTTTTAAGTGATAATAGACTTGCACTGCAAATACCTCACTTTCTCTATTATTTCCCACCTGTGCTCAACGGCAAAACATAGTCAAGAACACCGAAGGTGGGCTCAGGCGCAGATGAAGCACCTCCCACGGATTGGAGAGCGGGTGCGTCATGAGTCTGCACCTACGCGTGGCACTTTGGGTATGCGCACCCCCATGTTCGGTATTTGCTATGTAACCACATCTTAGAATAAAGCCGATAATTTCCACCGTATGCTCCACACCAGGTGGTGCAGAAACAGTGGCTTGCACGTGGATTAGGTTTAAGTGCCAGTAGCCTTGCGCTGCAGTTAACGTACTCTCTCCTCCTCCTCCTCCACCTCAGCACGTTCACCACACAGTCAAGAAGACCCGAGATAGGAGAGGGAGCAGGCGGCTGGTGCGGCCGGGGCCCCTAGTCCCCAGCACTGGACACAAAGGATCATCCAACCAACCATCTTTCGGAGCGCTAGGAAAAATTATCCAGTCAACTTAATGACGTGAATATGCGCGACTTCAACGCATCAGGAACTAACTGAAGCACTGTTCAATCGCAATGCTTGAAATCGACCGTTGAGTATGGTTTTCTGCACAAAACCTTGAGGGCACTCCCAGAACGGCAGGTTCTGCTTCGAAACAGAACACGTGAAGCACAAAGAGCTGACTGCCTCGACCTAGTTTTTACGAAACCATCAGACAGCACCGATGAGGTCATATGCAGTTCCGCTCAATTGAGGCGACCATGTAATGCTTATTTGGTACCACACGTTATTGTCTGTTTTGCCTACTGTAAACGAAAAAAGTGTAACAGTTGATGATTTAAGTTTAACCGGTTGAGAGTAGATTAAACTGACAGCGTTTGTGCAACAATGCTTTCAGGCAATGCAAAGAAAGATTGGGAATTGCTCAGGACTGTTGTTCTTCTGCAGCACATCGACAAACACTGCCCACTGACGAATGTCCACCAGAACAAATGGCTAACTTGGAACTTAAAAAGAAATTAATAAAAAGCATACATTTTGGCGAAAATACTGCGAGGCAAAACAAGTTTAAATTTTTTTAAAAATTTAATTCAATTCAATTTAGTAGAGGATTTTGGCAGATATTAATAATTCCTTTGACCAACTTGTGAAAAACTCGGCGGACTCGGTGGGATTCGAACACACGCCACCAAGGGGAAGGCTTTAGTACAGCCAACGCTCTACCAACTCCCAGTGGGGCCTCGTGGCTCATTTGGCTAGAGCGTTGGCTGTACCAAAGCCTTTCCCTTGCTGGCGTGGGTTTGAATCCCACCGAGACCACTGAGATTTTCACAAGTTGATCAAAGGAATTAACTCAATTTATTGAGGGAAATAGACATGGGCCTTTGAGTTCCCTATTGGTAAAGTGGGTGCCCCCTAAACGGGCCAAGTGGTAGACGCGTTTGGCTTGGCGGGCGGTATTCGGAGTGCGCTCGCTAAAAAATTCTGAACATGGGGGTGTGGTGGCACACCCAGGGCCGGCTATGGGCTAGGGACCCCGGCAACGCCAGCCACATGTGCCCTCTCCCATCTCCGGACTCCCTCCTGGACGTGCAGTTTCAATGGGTGACTTCGGAGATGCGTTATGGCAGCAAATTCAAAGAATTCCCAAAATTCCAAGCAGCAGTTCAATCTCTTTTGTAAATTAGGAGACGCAGGGGAGCAAACTGTCAACCATTATCCTTAAATCACCTAGGGTATTTGAGAAGAATTTACAGCAAATACAACCCAAAATCCCACATTACTTGACGGCTACCTTTGCAGAAGTAAAAGGAATCGAAATCAAATTAAGATGATTACGAATACCACAGGCGTTGAAAATTCTGAAAACAAGGATAAAGCCGAGAAGCTTGTACAGTTTTTCTGATCAAACTACACAAAACCCAAAAGGTTCCCTTCTTCCTTTCACAGAGGATTGGAGGGCTCCATCCCTTAGCCATATCCTCTCTCCAGGAATTCTGACAATCCCGATCCAAATATTGTCCGAAATTCTGTCCAGACGAAGCTCCGCTTGCTTTAAACAAACGCACAGAATTTTGTTCCAGAAACTACTTAAACTGAAGGCATGGATATCCCAAGTGCATTCGGATATCATTTCCGTTGCAGAAACTTGATTGCAGGTGGTAATATTGGATAGCGAAATTGCCATCGATGGATATCAACTCTTCGGTCGAGACATACTGCATAAATAGGTGAGAAATAGCAATCTACGTCAAGAGAGCAATCATATCATGTGAACGCAAAATTGCTTGCCCTTTTGACTGCGAAACAGCTTGGTTAAAACTAAAGAGGCGCGGAGAACAAAATCTGAATTTCTCGACTAAATACAGACCGCCAACTCAAACTCCAGAAATTGGAAGATGATTTTCGAAATCATTAAAGATGTAGCTCCGACTCAACACAGTTACCACCGGAGATTTTAATGCACCATAGACTGACTGGAAAACGTTATCCGTAAAAGGTTTGTGGTATTCATTTAGCTCACGATGAATCTCTTTCTCAAACAGAATTTTAGATTTCCATTGAGAGTTAAAGAGGCTCAAATGGCGAATTGCCTAGATCTCGTTCTTTCAAAGGACCCAATTGATATGGATGAATTTAATTCGCTCGCGCCGCTTGGTAAAAGTGACCATGTCATGCTGCTGTGGGAATACTGTTTGCACACCAAGCAAACTGAGACTCCTGATGTTCGGTTAAATTACTGGCGCGTAAATTTCTCTGCGACGAGAGATGACTTATCGGCACTAAATTGGTAAAACATTCTAACCGGAAATCCAGCTGTCCATTGGCCCACTTTCAGGGGCGTTATAAATGACGCTTTGCACCACACCTACCCTATTAAAAAGTCCAAAAGTCACAACACCCTGATTGGTTACCGCGAGATTTGAAATGAAAACTAAACCAAAAGAATAAACTCTGTATAAGGTAGGTAGCAATAACTCAACCCATGCATTACGAAGAATTTAATTAAAAGCGGAACGCGATGTTATATTGGTCCCTTAAAATATTTCCATCATCCTCTTTTTTTTGCATTCACCTTTTTGTCCTCCCTTTTAAACTAGCGTCACCAAATCTTGACAACCTTGATTCTTTCTTCCGATTTTGGAACCCCGACGATGGCCTACATGTTCAGTTGATGATCAAGGCGGGTTCTTAGGTTTTCAGCTCTTTCATTGGTGGACTATGCAGTCAGCAAGGTCGCATATCGATGATGATCTCGTGACTTCTACTTTCCCCTCCTCATTTCGACCCTGGTGTCCACGATGAGTTGCTCCTGTCTCACCTCCACTGGTGGTTATAAACAGTTGCTCTGAATGCTATATTATCTCTCACCCGACAACGAGCGTTCCGCAAATTCATACGTTTTCAAAAACATCACAATAATATCCCATTGTTTTTATCTATTTAATTTTTTAGTGCAACAGTTTTTTTTCCTAGTTTTTTTTAAATTCGTGGCTCGCCGAACTCCGTCTCCAATTTAACCGTAGGAGTTCTTTAAATGCTTCTTTTCTAGTTCACTGGATATGTCAAAGATTGTTAAATATTGTTTTAACAATGGCAAACCGTTCTGAATCGGATATGCCTACCATATTATTCATTTCTGTTGTTAATATGGCTGCTCACATAGTGCAGCAATTATCCACTTTGTATTTATTTATACCACGATAATAAGTTTGCAATGATGGGGTCTCTGGGCCTTAATTATACAATTTATTTATTTATAAGGTAAATTGTCTGCAAAACCACGCAAGGAGTATGAGGCTGAAATTATAGAACGGGCCGTCAATAAGCAAAAATTAATTTAAGCAACATCAATAGTAGGTTGAAGAATAAGAAGACGATGGTAGTGTTGATAAGTTGAAACAATGAAGACATTAACGATAATCAATAAAAGGCAGAACGCCTTAATCGTTTTTTTTTGCATCTGTTTTTTTTTACAACTGAAGCGTATTTTAACCAAACAGGCTTTCATCCAAGTAGTAACGACGCAGTCCTTGAGGACCTCGAATTCACAGAATAAGATGTGAAGAAGGAACTTCTTGCAAGTAACTATGCCACGTCTCCGGGTCCTGATCGAATACCAGTAAAAGTACTGAAGGAGCTTGTGAGCGATCTCACTAGACCACTCTCGTGTATTTTCCAGTCGTCCTTTGATTGAAGCATCATCCCGTCTCATTAAAAATCAGCAAATGTATACACTAATCACAAGAGTGGATCCAGAACCAAAGGAAAAATCTATCGACTGGGGAGCCTAACATGCATTTGTTGCAATGTGATGGAAGGGAGCATCAAACGCCAGCACGAAGTTCCTCGAAGTAAAAACTTCCCTACAGTGCCCAACATGGATTTGGAAGAAACCACTCCTGTTAAGGCAATATGCTCTATTCGATGGAACAGTGGTCCATGTCATAAGATGAGGACACCGGCGTATATGTCGCCTACATCGACTTAAAAAGCCTTTGATTGTGTTCATCACCGCAGGATTCTCTAAAAGACTCCAGAATCCGGAATAAGGGGAAATTTACTCAATTGGATAGAAAAATTCTTGATAGGCCGATCACAGTCAGTGTGCATTGGCAATGCGACATCAATTTCCATGCCGGTTATGAGTGGTATACCACAAGCCATTACTTTTCTTAATCTATGTCAATGATTGTATCAATGAATTGGACAGAACAGGAATCATATTTGCAGTCGACATAAAGATATGGCGACCAATCCGATGCAGTACTGATAAACAGACTTTACAAGAAGGATGTAACCACCTATCGGTATGTTCCGATAAATTGCAGATGAAGTTCAACTTTGAAAAATGTGTCGCACTGCGGCACAAAACGAAGAGGGCAAGTGCGAAGGCCAACTTCCATCAATACTTCCTTGACGGAAGGTGCCTGTCGAATGTAAACGAACATCAGGGCCTATGCATCACACTTATGCCTTCCCAAAAGCCCACCGCTGAATGGGTCAGGGCAGCAAAAAAGGCATCCAATGTCCTGTTTTCCATTATAAAAACTTTCGTAGATATCGATAAGAAAATATTGGGAAAAATATGCAGAACCTTTATTCGTTTACACCTGGAATACGAGTTAAGGCGTAACGAACGTGGCTGAAAAAAGATTGCAAACTGCTGGAAAGGGTTTAAAGGAGGGCAAAAAATGTCGTGAAGGGTTGAAAGTCTTTATCATACAAATGCAGACTTGACGCTCTTAACCTTTTCCCTCTTGAGTACAGGCAGACTTGAGGCGATCTCATACTGACATACCGGTTCGTAAGGAATCAGGACTGTGCTCCACACTTCGAAGAATTTTTTCATTGGCCAGAAAAACTAAGCTGCGTGGGAATTCTCTCAAACTTTAAGGAACGTTATCCTACCTGGATGTTCGTTACCACTTGTTTTCGCAGCGAGTTGTCGGTGCCAGGAATGGACTCCCAGAGGACGTCTGACGGGTGGAAACGACAGACACATTCAAACCTAACCTGGATTTATATTCGCATGACAAATACCGTTTATTCTTACAGGAAGGCAATACTACATCACACCAAAGCTTTGCACATACATACAGAAAACGGTGACATAAATTATTTGACATAGGTAATCGTCGTTCATGCAGGATGACTGTGCCTAGATTCTTCTGTTACACAACCATTTTATTTCTACGTGAATATATTTCAGTTTAGTTCAGTATATTTAAGAGAAATAGGCATTGCATTTGAAGATCCTTTAAAAAAACCCGTACCCAAAATAATGACGTTAAAATACATGTTACTGAACGTGTGTAAGTAGCAAATGTACGTAGAAAGAAAATAGTTGTAAAACAGAAGTGTCTAGGCACAACTGCCCTGCAGCAACGCCAGGATGAGTACCGAGGGTGCTCTACCTCAAGCGCCCCTCAACAACGCACGGAAGGGCCCATGATCAAACATATGGTTACCCTAAGTGAGCTTGAAGTATTCACTTAGGTCTTATCCGACAACGGATACTGGCAGTGAACGTGCATTTCAACATTTTCTTGTAGATAGCACACTTGTCGTCCTTTGGTGGTAACAGCGTCAATATCTTTGAAGACCGTTTGTTCGCCGCATTATTTCAAGATGAAATAACGTATAAACTAACAGTTTATGCGCGAAAGCAGGGGAAAAAGCCTTCTTCCGCTGCTCCATTTAGGTGCTCGTAGTTGGTAAGATATTATGCCTTTCTTCATTAAATCAACACCTCATACAGATGTTTATAATAGGTGGAGTAACACCCAATCAGCTGATAAACAACTGCTGGAAAGGAAATTTTAAAAAATGCTTTCAAGAAAGCTTATGACTGATTGCAAAAGCATGGCCTAAAGGCGTCACAGGGCAACAACTTGCAAGGTTATTAATCTAAAGATTTTTCTAATTAAAACACCTACCTTACTAATAGTTAATGTTGGCCATTGCTAACACTTATATTCTATTTACATATATAAATAAATTAAAGGTTCGTAACTTACACATTTTTTACTGTTCCATTTCAGATGTTGAACCACAGAGTTGGGCGCAAGGAACAGCAGGCTCCTCATCGCAACCATAATCTGCTTTCAAATTACCCCAGATATTGTATATTGTATATTTTGATAGTTGATCCTATTTATGTACAATAGAAATTATAAATGCAATTTAAATTGTAATAATAATAATAATAATAATAATATTTAATGGCAGTTTACAGGCTTTACCTGACTAAATATTCAGTGGGGGGGCAGGCTAGCAGTGAAAAAATTCCTAAATATATATCATTATTACTGTTTTTCATATGTTTATGTTATTTAGGAGAAAAAACTGCTGCTTGTGGGATGATAGCAGTTCAGATCTGTGAAGGGCTGACACAAGTTCGCTTTTTTTGCAGTCTCTCTGTCTATTTTAGGAACCTGGATTCTGCCCCAGGCAAGATTGTATCCATGGATGGTTGCTCGCTGTCTGCGGAAGAAGTCAACGGGTGCAGGCTGCAGAGATGGTGCAATAGCCTTCAAGGTAAGACCTGGGATCCGGTTCAGATACCGCGCACTCCGTCGAACTAGACACCAGATTCTACATGTTCGCCCAGAATTCTTGGAAGCTGTTCTGAATGCAAAAAACTAGTAATAGTTCTCTTAAACACAGAATAACTTCGGGGGATTTTTACATTCTTGGGTAGTTTATTCCATATGGCTATGTCGTTTACCGAAAAGAAAAGACGATACGTTACTGTGCGAGCTAATGGAAGAAATAAAAAGACATTGTGATGACTGCTGCACCGAGGGTGGTCAAGCTGCCTCAAAGTGGTAAGGGGATTAAATGTACGACTATTCAAAAACTTAAACAAACAACATAAAAAACAGTTAAACATGTTACATCAAACGTGTAATGGTACGATACACATAAATTAAAATCATGAAGTAAAGCTAATGGTTGTTTGACGATAGTTTTGCAGGAAGAGTTGTAATTATCAAAAATTACGCAGTCAAACTGTCGTTTAAACATATCCAGGTATTCAAAGTCATTATTTCGCTTGTAAGTGTGTTCCATAGTCGAGCCACTAGCTGATTGAAAGAAAACTTTCGTAAATCTAGGTGTATACATTCGCGTTCGACCTTATATGGATGATCGTGCAGGGGAGGCATGAATGTAAACTCAAATAAATCTTCGGATTTCAGCGAACAGGCATGTCCGTGGATAATTTGGAATGTACATAGCAGGTCACATCCCAGTTGTCAATGGGATAACGGAAACTTGTTAAGCTTGATAAGTCTCTCGGGATATGACGTGATCTTAAGACCATCCACCAGTTTTGTTACTCGTCTTTGCACCTTCTCGATAGGATCACTGTCTTTCGACGCAACAGCTCCAGGCTGGCATTCCGTATTCAAAATGAGATCTTATGAAAATACTGAAAATCCTTGAAAACCGTTCGGGAGGAAAGACTATGAAAGCACGCCTGATCCAGCGCATGATGCTCGTCGTCTTTTGGGCGGCTCGTTTAAAGTGTTTGGAGGGCATTAGATCGGAAGTTATCCAGATACGTAGATATTCTTGCGTATCTTCTTCTTTTAGTGGAATTCCGTTCAGGTAGTACTGGTGTTTGGGCAAACAACTTCTCCCAGATTTCAAGCGTAAGACTACACATTTGGGTATATTAAACGTTAGAAGACACTGACTGGACCAGAAAGCCAATTTGTCAAGTTTTTCTTGTAGTTTCTGCGCATCGTCTACATAACCGATGCTTTCGATTTTTGTATAATCTGCAAACATCATGGCATCACATTCAAGATTATCAGTGCGATGGTTTATATAAATGAGGAACAAAAAATAACCAAAGACTCAACCCTGCGGAACACCAATTTTACTCTTTCTCACTCGGAGTCAGTGGTGCCAACAAGTAATTTTGCAGTCTGCATGACAGGAAAATTTTATCCATTTAAACACATTATCCTGGATACCACATGGCCAAATTTTATGTAACAGTCACCGATGAGGTATGCTATCAAACGCCTTCTTGAAGTCAAAGAAAATGACATCAACTGGATGGCCTTGGTCAATGGCCTTTGTTTATTTTTCCTGCGAGTAAAGACCACTCGTAACACATGAGTGACCAGAGCGAAAGCCATGCTGGTAAGCACATAATATGTTATTCTGCTCCAGCTGCTTCTCTTAATGATTTTTTCCATGACCTTGTACAAAATGCAGGTAAATCTATTGGGATGGTAATTTTCTTACTCCAGCTTGGACCTCCCTTTGTGGATCGGGGAGATAAGGGCAGTTTTCAATTCCTGTGGTATTTCGCCCTCTTCCATGAACTTTTGAAATATCAGCAAAACCGGATCACACAGTACACCAGCTGATTCTCAAAGGGCATACGGATGAATTCTATGTGGACCAGGTGACTTGGCAGGCTTCAGGTGGAGTTATTCAATCCTTACAAATTTTATTTTTATTTATTTATTGCCAGTTTACAGGCAAGGTCAAAAATATATATACAGTAGAGGGTCAAGCTGATAGTGAAAAAAACTCCTGATCGTTGTTTCAGGTATTTTCAGGAGAAAAAACTGCAGCTTATTGAGTAATTAAAGTTCTGAACATGGACGCGTTAACACAGGTGCCCGGTGAAGAACCTCTCCATTCAACGTTACAGATCCAGTATTCTGCACCAGCAGGTATGTCGGCGAGCTGCTGTTCGATGTCGACTGAGAAATAAGCCGATTGAGGACTGCAGAGCCAGCAATATTGCCCTCAGCATGAAGACCTGCACAGGATTCAGAATCCGTGAACGCCATCAGAACCGAAGAAAGCTTCAACAGAGTCAGCACCCAAAAGTTTTGGAAGGTGTCCTGAATGTAGAAAACTAGTGACAGTTCGCGTAAACAAGGGATAGCTTTGCTGAATTTTGATACTTCTAGGTAGCTTATTCCAGATTGCTAATGCGTTTACCGAAAAAAACTGTTGGTATCTATCTGTGCGTGCCAAAGGAAGAAATAGAAATACATCTCGATGAATGGTGTGCCGAGAGTGGTCGAGGTGCCTCAGAGATGTAAGGGGGTTAAATGTACGGCTGTTTAGTAGTTCAAACAGTAAAAATAGTCCCTTCTGTAATCTGCGAAGCCACAGCGGGTCAAGGCTTGTAAGCTCACAGCGTTGGTGGTAGGACGAGAATTAGAGATTCTTTTCTAATGAAAACCTTTACGAATGCTGTAGATGACCTGAGTAGGAGAGCAAAGGAGGATTTGCGTGAATACCGACTGAAAGATGCTAAAGAGTATTGAGGCTTTCCTTTTGTCATCCGTTTCCAGTAATCCGTTTTGGGACCGCAGCGCTGGAATCGGATCATCATTTCTTTGGTTATTGCGTATATAAATTATTCGAAGTGTGGAGCACAGTCCTGATTCCTTACGAACCGGTATGTCAGTATGAGATCGCCTCAAGTCTGCCTGTACTCAAGAGGGAAAAGGTTAAGAGCGTCAAGTCTGCATTTGTATGATAAAGACTTTCAACCCTTCACGACATTTTTTGCCCTCCTTTGAACCCTTTCCAGCAGTTTGCAATCTTTTTTCAGCCACGTTCGTTACGCCTTAACTCGTATTCCAGGTGTAAACGAATGAAGGTTCTGCATATTTTTCCCAATATATTCTTATCGATATCTACGAAAGTTTTTATAATGGAAAACAGGACATTGGATGCCTTTTTTGCTGCCCTGACCCATTCAGCGGTGGGCTTTTTGGGAAGGCATAAGTGTGATGCATAGGCCCTGATGTTCGTTTACATTCGACAGGCACCTTCCGGTCAAGGAAGTATTGATGGAAGTTGGCCTTCGCACTTGCTCCTCTTTCGTTTTGTGCCGCAGTGCGACACATTTTTCAAAGTTGAACTTCATCTGCAATTTATCGGAACATACCGATAGGTGGTTACATCCTTCTTGTAAAGTCTGTTTATCAGTACTGCATCGGATTGGTCGCCATATCTTTATGTCGACTGCAAATATGATTCCTGTTCTGTCCAATCCATTGATACAATCATTGACATAGATTAAGAAAAGTAATGGCTTGTGGTATACCACTCATAACCGGCATGGAAATTGATGTCGCATTGCCAATGCACACTGACTGTGATCGGCCTATCAAGAATTTTTTTCTATCCAATTGAGTAAATTTCCTTATTCCGGATTCTGGAGTCTTTTAGAGAATCCTGCGGTGATGAACACAATCAAAGGCTTTTAAGTCGATGTAGGCGACATATACGCCGGTGTCCTCATCTTATGACATGGACCACTGTTCCATCGAATAGAGCATATTGCCTTAACAGGAGTGGTTTTTTCCAAATCCATGTTGGGCACTGTAGGGAAGTTTTTACTTCGAGGAACTTCGTGCTGGCGTTTTTGATGCTCCCTTCCATCACATTGCAACAAATGCATGTTAGGCTCCCCAGTCGATAGATTTTTCCTTTGGTTCTGGATCCACTCTTGTGATTAGTGTATACATTTGCTGATTTTTAATGAGACGGGATGATGCTTCAATCAAAGGACGACTGGAAAAATACACGAGAGTGGTCTAGTGGAGATCGCCTCACAAGCTCCTTCAGTACTTTTTACTGGTATTCGATCAGGACCCGGAGACGTGGCATAGTTACTTGCAAGAAGTTCCTTCTTCACATCTTATTCTGTGAATTCGAGGTTCTCAAGGACTGCGTCGTTACTACTTGGATGAAAGTCTGTTTGGTTAAAAAACGCTTCAGTTGTAAAAAAACAGATGCAAAAAAACGATTAAGGCGTTCTGCCTTATATTGATTATCGTTAATGTCTTCGTTGTTTCAACTTATCAACACTACCATCGTCTTCTTATTCTTCAACCTACTATTGATGTTGCTTAAATTATTTTTTGCTTATTGACGGCCCGTTCTATAATTTCAGCCTCATACTCCTTGCGTGGTTTGCAGACAATTTACCTTATAAATAAATAAATTGTATAATTAAGGCCCAGAGACCCCATCATTGCAAACTTACTATCGCGGTATAAATAAATACAAAGTGGATAATTGCTGCACTATGTGAGCAGCCATATTAACAACAGAAATGAATAATATGGTAGGCATATCCGATTCAGAACGGTTTGCCATTGTTAAAACAATATTTAACAATCTTTGACATATCCAGTGAACTAGAAAAGAAGCATTTAAAGAACTCCCACGGTTAAATTGGAGACGGAGTTCGGCGAGCCACGAATTTAAAAAAAAACTAGGAAAAAAACTGCTGCACTAAAAAATTAATAGATAAAAACAATGGGATATTATTGTGATGTTTTTGAAAACGTATGAATTTGCGGAACGCTCGTTGTCGGGTGAGAGATAATATAGCATTCAGAGCAACTGTTTATAACCACCAGTGGAGGTGAGACAGGAGCAACTCATCGTGGACACCAGGGTCGAAATGAGGAGGGGAAAGTAGAAGTCACGAGATCATCATCGATATGCGACCTTGCTGACTGCATAGTCCACCAATGAAAGAGCTGAAAACCTAAGAACCCGCCTTGATCATCAACTGAACATGTAGGCCATCGTCGGGGTTCCAAAATCGGAAGAAAGAATCAAGGTTGTCAAGATTTGGTGACGCTAGTTTAAAAGGGAGGACAAAAAGTTGAATGCAAAAAAGAGGATGATGGAAATATTTTAAGGGACCAATATAACATCGCGTTCGGCTTTTAATTAAATTCTTCGTAATGCATGGGTTGAGATATTGCTACCTACCTTATACAGAGTTTATTCTTTTGGTTAAGTTTTCATTTCAAATCTCGCGGTAACCAATCAGGGTGTTGTGACTTTTGGACTTTTTAATAGGGTAGGTGTGGTGCAAAGCGTCATTTATAACGCCCCTGAAAGTGGGCCAATGGACAGCTGGATTTCCGGTTCGAATGTTTTACCAATTTAGTGCCGATAAGTCATCTCTCGTCGCAGAGAAATTTACGCGCCAGTAATTTAACCGAACATCAGGAGTCTCAGTTTGCTTGGTGTGCATACAGTATTCCCACAGCAGCATGACATGGTCACTTTTACCAAGCGGCGCGAGCGAATTAAATTCATCCATATCAATTGGGTCCTTTGAAAGAACGAGATCTAGGCAATTCGCCATTTGAGCCTCTTTAACTCTCAATGGAAATCTAAAATTCTGTTTGAGAAAGAGATTCATCGTGAGCTAAATGAATACCACAAACCTTTTACGGATAACGTTTTCCAGTCAGTCTATGGTGCATTAAAATCTCCGGTGGTAACTGTGTTGAGTCGGAGCTACATCTTTAATGATTTCGAAAATCATCTTCCAATTTCTGGAGTTTGAGTTGGTGGTCTGTATTTAGTCGAGAAATTCAGATTTTGTTCTCCGCGCCTCTTTAGTTTTAACCAAGCTGTTTCGCAGTCGCAAGGGCAAGCAATTTTGCGTTCACATGATATGATTGCTCTCTTGACGTAGATTGCTATTCCCCACCTATTTATGCAGTATGTCTCGACCGAAGAGTTGATATCCATCGATGGCGATTTCGCTATCCAATATAACCACCTGCAATCAAGTTTCTGCAACGGAAATGATATCCGAATGCACTTGGGATATCCATGCCTTCAGTTTAAGTAGTTTCTGGAACAAATTCTGTGCGTTTGTTTAAAGCAAGCGGAGCTTCGTCTGGACAGAATTTCGGACAATATTTGGATCGGGATTGTCAGAATTCCTGGAAAGAGGATATGGCTAAGGAATGGAGCCCTCCAATCCTCTGTGAACGGACGAAGGAACCTTTTGGGTTTTGTGTAGTTTGATCAGAAAAACTGTACAAGCTTCTCGGCTTTATCCTTCTTTTCAGAATTTTCAACGCCTGTGGTATTCGTAATCATCTTAATTTGATTTCGATTCCTTTTACTTCTGCAAAGGTAGCCATCAAGTAATGTGGGATTTTGGGTTGTATTTGCTGTAAATCCTTCTCAAATACCCTAGGTGATTTAAGGATAATGGTTGACAGTTTGCTCCCCTGCGTCTCCTAATTTACAAAAGAGATTGAACTGCTGCTTGGAATTTTCGGAATTCTTTTGAATTTTGCTTCCATAACGCATCTCCGAAG
Organism: Schistocephalus solidus; assembly: GCA_017591395.1. NCBI lineage: Eukaryota > Metazoa > Platyhelminthes > Cestoda > Diphyllobothriidea > Diphyllobothriidae > Schistocephalus > Schistocephalus solidus. The sequence continues at coordinate 13,663 of WEDG01002858.1, read as the reverse complement.
TCACCCATTGAAACTGCACGTCCAGGAGGGAGTCCGGAAATGGGAGAGGGCACATGTGGCTGGCGTTGCCGGGGTCCCTAGCCCATAGCCGGCCCTGGGTGTGCCACCACACCCCCATGTTCAGAATTTGTTAGCGAGCGCACTCCGAATACCGCCCGCCAAGCCAAACGCGTCTACCACTTGGCCGTTTAGGGGGCACCCACTTTACCAATAGGGAACTCAAAGGCCCATGTCTATTTCCCTCAATAAATTGAGTTAATTCCTTTGATCCACTTGTGAAAAACTCAGTGGCCTCGGTGGGATTCGAACCCACGCCAGCAAGGGAAAGGCTTTAGTACAGCCAACGCTCTAGCCAAATGAGCCACGAGGCCCCACTGGGAGTTGGTAGAGCGTTGGCTGTACTAAAGCCTTCCCCTTCTAGTCGTGTGTTCGAATCCCACCGAGGCCGCCGAGTTTTTCACAAGTTGGTCAAAGGAATTATTAAAATCTGCCAAAATTCTCTTCTAAATTGAATTGAATTAAATTTTAAAAATATTTTCAACTTGTTTTGCCACGCAGTATTTTCACCATAATTTATGCTTTTTATTAATTTCTTTTTAAGTTCCAAGTTAGCCACGTTGGCCACTTGTTAATAAATAAATAAATAAACTGTATATTTAAGGCCCAGAGAGCCCCGTCTTTTCTAGCTTAGTATCACGGTATGAAATAAATACAAGGTGGATAATTGCTGCACTATGTGAGCAGTCATATTAACAGCAGAAATGAACTATATGGTAGGCATGTCCGATTAAGAACGATTTTCCATTTTTAAAACAATAGTCAACAATCTTTAACATAAACAATGAACTAGAAAAAGCAGTACAAAGATAACTCCTACGGTTAAATTGGAGGCGGAGTTTGGCGAGCCGCCAAATTAAAAAAATAGGAGAAAAAAACTGCTTCACTAAAAATTAATAGCTAGATGCAATTGGGATAGTACTGTGATGTTGCTGACAACGTATGAAAGGTTCGGTACGCTCCTTGTCATGTGAGAGATAATATAGCAGTCAGAGCTACTGTTTGTAACCACCAGTGGAGGTGAGAGAGGACGAACTCATCGTGGACAACAGAGTCAAAATCGAAGAGGGGACAGTAGAGGTCATGAGATCATCATCGAGATGCGACCTTGCCGACTGCATAGTCCACCAATCAAAGAGGCAAAAACATCAGAACCCGCCTTGATCATCAACTGAACCTGGAGACCATCGTCGGGGCTGTAAATCGGAGGAAAGTATCAGGGTTGTCAAGAGTTGGCAATGCTAGTTTAAAAATGGAGGGGGGGTAAGAAAAAGTGAATGCAAAGATTGACTCTGCAGAGGATGATGGACATATAATAAGGGACCAATAGAATATCAAGGGAGCTGCCTCAAATACCAGGAGACCCTTTTTGAAATCCAAATTTGCGAGTTCGGGAAGGAAACAGACAATAAGGATTTTATATCTTCCGAAGTTAAATGTTTGCGTAGTTTGGTTTTGAAAATCCTTAATGTAGACGACAACCTAATTTGAAGTGGAAGATTATTCCAGATGAAAGCATGTTTGGAGGCAAAAAAATGAGAACGGTTAGTTGTGCAGCTAAGGGGTGGTGAAATGATCATGGAGGAATTACGAGTGGCATAGTGTCGATCTACTGGAGCGAGAGCGTTAATTCGTGGGAGATTTGGGCTAGAGTTAACGCGAAACAGGATGCAGAGACCGGCTTCGAGTCTTCTAACCCACAGAAGTTTAATGTTTGCTAACTGACATCTATCCGTATAAGAGAAACTTGATCCAGGAAGAGAAAATAGTTTTCGAGTAAAAACCCTCTGAATTTTTTCAATCTTACTGCGGTCAGAGGCGTTAATCAGCCCAAAGAGGGGATAGCAGTATTCTAGGATAGGAAGAACAAACATGCGGTACAGGTTTAACTTTATTTCCGGAAGGAAGACATTATGTGATATAAAACAACATATCTGTGCAGCCTTTGCAGAAATTCGATCTGCATGAGGCGATAAGTCTAGCTTATTCGTGTAACTTAGACCTAAGTATTTTATGGTCGATCGTTCTAAAAGTGTACTATTTTGAAATACGAGGGGTCCAGGAAGTTTGGCGGGAACCAAAAACACATTAAACTACTCTGGAGAAAATTTCATCTGCCAACTACAGCTCCAACGTGAGAGCATAAGTAGATCAGTGTTGATTTTATCAACGCAACCATTGGCAGTGTCTTTAGAAAATGAATAAATGCACTTGAGATCGTCAGCGTAAACGAAATTTTGTGAATTTGTGAGTAAATCTGAAATTTCGTTTATGTACAGAATAAAGAGAAGAGGACCTAGAACCGTGCCTTGAAAAACGCTGCTCATGATCGGCTGAGGCGTCGAGTAACTTTTACCTACTGAGACCTTCTGGCTGCGGTTAGACAAGTGGGAACCAATGAAGTCAAGGAGAGGAGGCCGGATGCCGAGGGCTTCCAGTTTCACTAGAAGATGTTTGTGCGGTACCTTGTCAAAGGCTTTGCTCAGGTCAAAGTAGATCAAAACCACTGACTGTTGCTCATTACGAAGGGAGGTGACGAGGTTAAAAAAAGCTAAGTGACACACTTCGCATCATCTCCCAGGTAGAAAACCATATTGCGAGTCGCTTAAGAGCTTATTTTCTAAGCAAAAGTCGAGAATTTAATTAAAAATAATTTTTTCAAGAAGTTTTGCTAGAGCCGGGGTTTTGTGAAAACTTTGATAATTATTTACGTCCGAACGAGATCCCGACTTGAAGACAGGAAGAATAATAGATGTCTTCCATGAGTCAGGAAAGAATCTATTTAAAAGATAAACTGAGAATACATGGCTAAGCAATCGGGGAAAGCTCGGCACTCTCTTAATAACTGAGGTTTGGAATACCGTCAGTCCCCGAAGGGTGCGAGGTTTTCAGATGCATTATTTGCTTACGAATTAGTTCTATGGAGAAATCAATGGTGCTGATAACATTAAATGAGGATGCCTGAAACGTCGGAACCGGTTCAGATTCCATCGTAAGATGATTTGCAAAGAATGCACTAAACAATTCTGCCTTGTCAGAGTCTTCGAGAACGAAGTTCTTCGTTTCATTAAGTAATGGAGGTATTTCATAACCTCGTTTAGAGCAGGATCGACGGCGGAACAGTTGAGCAACAGATTTTTCAGAGTTTGGCGCGCTGAGTGCGCATGATTCCCTCTGTCTGTCCCGTGCAAGCCGAATCTTAGAGGCTATTTCAAAAATCTCTGCAATCCTTAGATGTACAGATAACGAACTAGTATATTGATCTTTTGATTGCTTCCTCAATTTCTTTAGTCTGGGCAAAAGTAAGTGGGGTACGGTGGATTCCGAAGTGTAGGGCTTGACAATTTTGGTTGGCACAAATTCCAGGATGTTATTTGAAACGACTGACATGAAGTCAGAAAGACTTGCTGCATCGTTCATGGAGGAAAGATGCTGCCAATCCAATGAGTCCACAAGTTGTTAATTAAGCTCATATGTGCGAGGTCAAAAGCATGATAGGCACGAACGGCGCTAGCCTTTTTTCGATAAAACAATCGGAAGGCAACAGTGAATTAATGTATGGTCACTTTGGAAGAGGCATTGCTTAAAATCAACGAAGAGGGGAGCAATGTCGTTTGTGAAAATCAGGTCTAAAATATGCTTGTCTCTCGTTGAAGAACGGACAAGCTGGGACCAATTAGAAAAATTAATGGTATCGAGGAAAGGCTGAAATCTGGGTGGACAAATGTTTGAAATCCAGTCAATTTCAGGAAAATTAAAATCCTCAGTGATTTTTTTAATGTAAAAATCGGACTCCGAAATCAATTTAAAAATTTCACAAAGTTTTGCATCATCATCGGATGATGAATTAGGCGGGTTGTAAATACATCCGAGAATCGCCTTTTGCCGAAGCGACAGGATAATGGATGCGAAGCAGTAATTACCAGAGAATGGCGTTAAATCTAGATCAAAGGGGAAGTGCTTAAATGAAGCTTTAATATAGAGAAGACAACCACCACCACGCTTGCTAATGCGGTCTTGACGGTAGAGATCATACTGGTCTATGACAAGCAAAGAGTCGGAAATTAAAGGATGGGTCCAAGATTCAGTTACACATAAAACATCGGGCATTAACTCGAACGCAATGGCTCTCAGTTAGGCCATCGTATTTAAAACAGATCTAGCATTAAGTAATATGACATCTAGGGTAGTTCGAGTATCCAAACTAGGGTTATCGTTATTAATTTAAAAAATTGGAGGTGGGTAATTAAGTTGGAAGTTATTGTGGCTTGGAGGGTAATTGCCAATTGCGCCATAACGATTGGTATATGGAACGTCATTAACAAAAGTCTGAGAGGGATATATACAAGGTGTAGGAATAAAACTTTCTGGTATCAAACCATCATAGGGGTTACGACCGGGATAAGCCTGTTGGTAGTTAAAACGGAATGACGGGAAGTTAGATGGAATATAGGGGCTGGTGGGAGAAGGCAAGCAGCTATAAGAATTAAATGCTGGAAAGTCGGGTCTTGTATATGGGTTAACATGGTTAGGGTTATTTGCCTGTTGGAGAGGCTTGCTTAGTTTTGGAGAGGGCAGTATGCGATTACTGAGACCTGCGCTATCTTGCTTTTGGGTCTGGGTTAGATTTACGTCCTTCGGACAACCTGCCTTAGGTGATATAATTGAGGGTATAAGATGACCCGTGGGGTTATGGGACGAGCTAGCTTGTGGAGGCTTAAATAAGTTAAATTTAGATGATTGCGGATTTTGTATTTGAAGAACGTTATTTATGCGATGTGATTCGGGAAATTTCCCGGAGAGGCCTGGAGAATTGCGTTTAAGAGGGGAAGCTGGCAGTCTATGACGTAGTAGATCGTCATACTCGGTCAGAAGGGTGGCTGGCTGGCTGGTCAGCCTCCACCACCAGTGACACTACAGAAAGTTTCTTATCTGAACTCATTTGTAAGCCAAGGAACGAGGAAAAGATTACCAGTTCTTCCCTTTCGTAGAGTAGGCCTGTTCAGTTTGTCTTGTTCGAATCAAATCGGCAAGCAGGTTATATAAAATAATTACTTAAGACTACCTTTTGAGTGAATATTCGGACTCCACTAAAGCCTTTTGTTTCCGTCTACGTAGATATGACGTAATAAAATCAATAAGGGGACTATGAAGCCCTAAAGGTTCCAGTTGAGCTACGAGTCTCCTATGAGACACTTTATCAAAAGCCTTACTAAGATCAAAATAAATAACGTCCACAGATAGATTATCAATAGGAAGAGCTGTGAATAGATTAAGCAAAGACATGTGACATGTTTCATAAGAGTGATCGGGAAGGAAGCCATGGTGGGATGAGCTAAGAAATGGATTGGTTATGCAAAAATCTTTATTTTGTAGGGAAATTAGTTTTTTAAACAGTTCAGCAAGAGGAGGCGTTTTATGAACATCCGAGCTTAAGCCAGATTTAAACACTGGAATAATAATAATAATGGTTTCCCAATAAGTAGGAGAGAAATCATTCGCGAGAAAACCTGAGAACATTTTGCTCAGAAATGCGGGAAAATCACTTAGCTATTTAATACTTTTAAAATTCTTTGTTAACATGAGCAAAGTCAAAATATGTACGTTTTATTTCTGGAAACTGGAAAACAACAATGAAGTAATGCGTGATCACTTGTAAATAGGTTTTGATGTCGTATCAAAAATCCACTAACTCATAAAGCGGTGCCGCACCAATCTAAATGACTTTTAGATGCTGAAGTCAAGATTGGTCGATAATCTAAGCAAATGCATGAGAAAAGCGTGGCTGCCAACCATAGAACAGCCTAAATTTTCCATTGTGCAGCAGCGAGGCCTACGAAGACGTCGGCGGTAGAATACCTTCGGATGCAGAGTTTGCGCCGAAAGCAGTTGACCTGCGTATAAATGTGTACTAGGCTTATAGGTAAAAAAAGCTGACTGTGATTGACGGTGGAACGAGCCATTTCGTCCGTTTGCCTTAGCTTCTGCGTGGGTAGTTCTGCAGGATAGCGGTCGTTTGTTAGTCGTCCACGATATGCCGCCCTCGGGATAAGAGACCGGAACAGTTGCAGAGATAAACGCCATGAGACCGCATGCACACCTGTAGCCCGATATTCCGGTGCCCTATCATAACTTCTTCATATTTACCCTGTGAAGGTCTCATTGTCCTATGTGGCAACTTCATCCGGACGAACATTCCGACTTTGGTCTTTCCAAGACTCTGCATCCCTGAAACTTCAACCAACGCCTCATCTGACTGCACTCTAAGTAACGATATTTAATCTTTCCTGCTCAAAACAGAGTTACAAATGTCGAGGGAGTGGGTAGAAGCATGACAATCGCTTGAGGTCGGGATCTTGATCGACCCCATTTTGTCTAACCGCCAGCTGGGATTACATCCCGGAAACGGTGGTTAGCCCAATCATGTCTCCATCCGATGTAACATTAGATATCTGGTGAAAGATTAGCGAAATTCTGAAATGCTCTGACTACTGAAGTAGTCTTAGCTTTTCCGCTTCCTTTTTGATGCCCTAACGAACTTTATATCCACCAAAGAAAACAAGCAAAATCCTACCCATTTTGTCTTCATTTTGTGATAAATTACATTTCCTTTACCTAATTTTGTCCAAATACCTGTTATTGACCGTGATTAACAACATTCTCTCTGACGAAAAACGTCTTGTCATTTTAGCGAATATTTGGAAACATTCGCCACCCAACTTTTTTCATTCTCGTTGAAGAAACGTCGGTCTCTTTGCATTGACAATTATTACATGGACCTCCTTCAGTAATGCATACCGCTCTGTAATAATGAAGTGTTTTGTCTTCAGACAAAACAACGAGTATAATATTTATTCGCAGACAAGTACGTTAAAGTCCCTCGTAGGGTGTATGCCTTCTGATAGGCTGATAGATTATGCTACTTTCATGTGCAAGCTCCTCCCATAAATAATTTCGGAGACACTTATTCCACCTTAATAGTTACAGACGCAAACTCAGCGTCTGCAGGATAGCAGTCGTTTGTTGGTCATCCACGATATGCCGCCCTCGGGATAAGAGACCGCTACAGTTGTAGAGATAAACGCCGGCAGACCGCAGACACCTGTAGCCCGATATTCCGGTAGTAACTTCATCCGGACGAACATTCCGACTTTGGTCTTTCCAAGGCTATGCATCCCCAAAACTTCCACTAATGCCTCGTCTGTGTTGCCATTCTCGGAAGTAGCGTAGGACGTGTGCCTTCTGACAGGCTGATAGATTATGCTAATTTCATGTGCAAGCTCCGGCGCCGTTACCCTTTTGCCGGCATTGAAGAGGGGCTCAACCCCAAACTCACATTGACACAATTCACCAAGACTTCGAAGTGGCATTGGAACATTAGATTTTCCGTTTCCGTCGATGGAGGAGAGGATGCCTTGAGCTTACAGCTACACCAAGTAAGCAAAAGTTGGCTTTACATCTAAGTTCGATGCTGGCTCATTGTATTTACCAACTACCAGATGAATACCCAGCAACTTGCGAGGATGCACTAGGCCAACTCGTTGCTTGCAAACTTAGAAGAGAAGAGTTACTGTGAAATCAGATTTGTATTGCACATAGATAGTGGTTCTCTAATTACATATGTGGTCCCGATGGAGATAAAGTTGTTACAGAGTACTAACGTAAATAATAACGTTTTGATGAATTAAAGACTGATATGGTACGAATCCCACGCAAGTAGGGCAGTAAGATGAACCTGCAGGTGGATCAAGTTGATATTCAGAATGTCCAGCGACCTGACTGTAGCACGCAAGCGGCGCGGGCGTTGACATGCCTCGGTGGTTTGTCGTCGCGTTCAAACAAGCAGCACATGTCAACAGGCATCGGAACTGCCAAGCACACAGCACAGCATCACAGCGGGTGGCGGCAGTATCGAGAACAATCACTGCCTCGTGCTGACCTTCTCATCCCTGCATGCTTGTCGCAACCGAGCTTATGCAGACCACTTGCAGCCAGCAGTGCATTGTTGGTTGATTGGCCATTGGGCTCACCGAACAGGGCGGTCGTCGCAGATTGAGGAGTCAAACCCCACCGCCCTGCACTCAATCCTGACGGGTATGGGCATTTGGCAGATGGCATCCACTCAAAGTCTCAATCACACCAGCATGTGCAACAGCCTATCGGTAAGTGAAGTATGAAGAAATTAACGCAATCCGAACAGAAGACGTACATGGAAGGCAGATGGTAGAGATGAGGACTGTAGGTTAGTTTACGGTGCGAGATTTCGATAGCGACACGGTGGACTCTAATGTCTCACCGAATGCCTTGTCACATACGCCTCTCGTCTTCGAGGATTTTAAGGACAGCTTTCTGCATTTCCTTATTGCTTGCATTTGCACTGCGATAGATGAACTCGAGCCTGCCTTTAGATAGCCAGACCTGCCCAAGGCTCGCTTTCGTACGGGAATAACTGTCTGACATCAGTAACCAACTACTTGTAAATATATTTGGCACACGTTGGTCCAATGTTTCCTTCTATTTGGCTTACTTAAATGACGTGGACAGTTTGAGGGAAGTCTACTTGCTGATCTGTCGTTTGTGTCTGCGATGATGGGCTCTCTACAACTGGACTTGGCGAGCGAAGTGAGTACGCTTGACGAGGACAAATTCGTTGGGCGCGAAGTCTATGGGTTGATCAAACGCATCGCACGCGGTCTTATAAAGTACTTCGTTGCTGCTGCTGCTGCTGCGGTAAAGGACGCCAATTCGGAAGCAAGAGCCTACATTTTCCACGGATTCAGCGGGTCAGATGGCACACGGACGGCTACCATGGAGATCTACGGAAGTGTTCTGACCAAATGTACACTAAAGTTCTGCTCATTAGCCAATCTGCTGGCTACCCGACCCCGTGTGCTAGTATCGGACTGTGGATTGGTATTTAACGAAGGCTGTCTACGAAATATGAGCAACTATACGTGCGGCGAATAAGGTGACATGGACAGCGTTGTCAGTGGCACTAAGACGCAGACGTCTGAGATCAAGTACACCAACTGACGGTGCTCGAAATCCGATAAAGTCCACCTCACACAAGGGACCCTGACCGATCATTAAGTAGTTCTTCTTACGGCGCACTGGTTAGCCTACCAAGCAACGTTGGCCACTAGACATGACACCGTTCGGTAATGCTCTGCACACCCATTCGACAGCACATCACTTGCTCCACAGATATATTTCGGCAGCTAATGCCTAAGCTGCCTGGAGATGAATTCACACCCACTTATCTACACGCTGATATCACAGGCCGGTACATGCACTGTGCTGCAAGTTGCGCGGAATGCGAGCAACAAGATTCGTCCCATTCTCACCAACTTTCACCGAGCCTTCGTTAACGGCTTTTGCAGCATGCAGACTGCCGAGTTTAAGGTGTGCGCAGGTTGGTTGTGAAGTTAACGAGGAACGTCTTATTACCCTTTAGGTTGCCTGTCTTGGTTAGCAACTCAGCCTTCTGTGCACAATAAATCCCTCATTCTGGTGCCTTCTGGCTTCACCTTAAACTTATGGCTTGGCCTTCTAATGACTGTAGAGCTCAGGGTACGACCACGCCCTAGACGGTACAGCCTGATCAACTGCGAGTTGTTAGTCCGTTCACGAGCTTCCTTTCATTGTGGCCTCCGTAAATTACACCAACGACTAGTTAAATGCTGACCGAGGTCCCTTCCGAGAGGTAAACTTTACTTACTCCTCTTCTAAACAGTTCAATCCAACACAACAGTCAGGGGCAGCCAACTCCAGTTTTGCACGTTCAACCTTGCTAAATTGCGCGGAAGGCCACTAACATGACTGCCTTCTAGGTACACTGAAACCCTCCCACTTTTATTTTTTCTGCTGGTTTTGTGTGCTTGCTTGTGTGGCTCTGAACTGGCATCCTCCGAGGTGCAATACCTTTTAAAGTAGAATTGTGGCGTTAGAAGGAGCTGAGCATATTATCTCGCCACACGCATACTCCACCGAGAAGAGGACGCTTTGCGTACACCCGAAGTGTTGCATTTGTTTCAACCTCCTGCTCGCATTACCTTCATTTTCTCAAACGAAGCAGCATTATCCTTTCACTCGCATGTCCCATTTAAACCGATTTCAGAGCTTGCAGCAACAAACGTCAGATCATCAAGTAGACATACCTACAGGACACCTCCACCATGTTTAATACTACTCCGCTCAAGCTGTATTGCTACGAACATGTAAACCTCTAGCATTGCTACAAGAAGCGTGCCTAGTCAATTAACATATTACGAGGGCCAGCCCTGGGTTGATCTCACTAGCTGCGGGCAAGCCCGATGGAAATGCCTGGCGTACATATGAGCAATAAGGAAATACTTAAAATTGTCCTCATATCATGCAAAGACGTACAGCCTATGTGATAGGGTAACGGCCAAACACCAGAGTTCCTCACGAAGTCGCTATCGAAATTCGCTTCCTAATCTAATCAACAGTCCTCTTTTCTACCTCCGCTTCCATGTTCGTCTTCTGGACTGATCCCGTTAACTCCTTCATACTTCAATTACAGAGAGTTTGTGGAACATGCAGGTGTGAGTGAGAATTTGAGTGCATACTATCTGCCAAATGTACATACCCATCATGATTTCAAGCAGAGCGGAGCAGGGTCTTGTCTCATCAAATGGGCGGTGGCGACCCTGTTCGGTGGACACAAAGGCCGAATCCACCGTAAATGCACTCTGTGCTGCAAATATTCCATATAAGCCTGCTCGCAACAAGCATGCAGGAAATGAGGAGGCCAACGCGAATCAGTGGCTCTTCTCGACACCTCCACCGCCACCACCACGGTCGATGCTGCTGCTTCCTGCCTTCGACGCGAATGATCTCGCTGACATTGGCTGGCTGACGATACTTGCGAGCTCGATGAAGCCGTGGACGCACCACTGGAACGAGTGTTTCCTGGGCCCATTTCACACCTTCAGGCAACCTAAAGGGTAATAAAACATTCCACGTTAGCCCTGCTCCACTGGCCCTCTTCAAATTTCAGTAAACTTAAAATCAGCGTGCGTACCCTTTTAACTCGTCAGTCCGCAAGCTGCAAAAGCCATTCACAAAGGTCCGGCGAAAGTTGGTGACAATGGGACGAATCTTGTTCCTCGCATTCCGCGCAACTTGCACTGCAGTGCATGCACCGGCCTGTGATATCTACGTGTAGAGAATTGGATGAGAAGTCAGTTCCAGGTAACTTACGCAGCAGCTACGGTGATTTTGCAGGTGACGGGCACTGGCTACTTCATCCAGCTCCTCCTTTTGAAGGCAACGTGCGCCCTTGACTGGATAGTAGTCTGTCATGTGTAAAACATGTTGGTGTGCACTTACCTGGCTGACAGTCTGCATTCTGATCATTCGCATACAAAACGTGCGAGATGAAGTTTGGGGCCATGTGGGCTGTCGCAAAGCGTAAATTCGTAGCAACCACTGTTGAGGCAGGAAGGTCTTTCCGCCTCGAAGATCGGCTGAGTGTCTTCATCTCCACTTTCTTGGCATTGTTATACTTTCGGTATTTCTTATGAAGCTTCTGCAGGTTGGCCTTCAGCCACCGCGACATATACTTCTTCAACATGACGCTGGACTGTTCGGGCTTCCTGCAAGCAGTTTTTGTGATGGCTGTGAGCAGGCCATCCAACACCCAGAGGTAGGGATTAAGTCGACCACTGTCGCCACCACCACCACCACAATCAATATCTTTGTTGGTGGCACTCTTTGGTGGCAACGACATGGGCTAGAGGCATCTTGTTGGTGCGAGCTGCTTGAACCAAATGACGGTTGGGGTGTCCCAGCCAATAGCAGCAGTGCATTTGAAGTCTGATCGATTGCAGCCGTGGGGAAGCCAACACGTGTGCCGAGAGCGATCCTGCCCGCGAATTGGTCAGATTGAATGTCGAATAAATGGACTCACAAGATTCATAGGTCTATTTCTTCGTGAACAGTTTTATTGCGGTGAGCCGGAATTGCGACCGCGTAGGAGCATATTTAAGGCAGGTGGGTAGGTTGTTGTATTGTCAGTGAAGTGTGTCAAGTGTCGACTAACTAAGAAAAGGAAGATAGCAGGCAGGATATGCTAAGGAAGGTGTCTCCAGAACTCGATATGGAACAATCTCAGTACTGGAATATATTTTCGCAAGTTTAGGTTGAAAGTTGTCTAGGCCTATTTGTCTTCTCCGCTGAAAATAGCATTGCCTAGCTGACCAGTGTGTCGACAGTTTCGCCAACTACATATGACCACATCTAGTGTTACAGCAGCAGCATCTACTGTAAAGAAAAGCAGCCACTGGCATTTGTCTTTACATAGAAACTGACTGTTTTTTTACTGTTGAGTATGGTGATTGGGGCGGTGGTTCAGGCAGGAATAGTACGTTTCCAAAAGTTGCTGAGCATCGATTGGTTCAGCTGAGGTACAAATTAAATGGTCATTACGTATTACGAGATTGTATGAGATTAGTATGCCCTCCCTCCCTCGTCGTCTTCCGCTCCGTGCACCCTGACTTCCATCCGATCGTTGTTAGTGGATGTCTAACTACTTAAGCTGCTGTACAACAGTAGGAGGATGCATTTTGATACATACGGACTGTCCAGTCAATGTGAACCTTATCCACGTATCTTAACGTGGAGAATGTTCTCCCATTGAGCAATGCTGGACAACTGATAAACCACCAATGCAGAGCCGAGTCTATTCTCCTAGGGATTGTCAGTTGCTGACACGTGCATAACCCGATCAGGAGAGCCGAATATCTCCATCATTTTTCACAGTCCATCCTGAGTCTCTGTGTCGAACGTTTTCGTCAGATTCACGAAGGTGGTTTAGAGGTAGGTTCGCATCCCCTCACACTTCTCTTATATCTAGTGAGGGACAAATATCATGTCAGGTATTCCGCGGTGAGATCGGAAGCCACATTTACGTGCCAGGAGTAGTTCTTGTTCTAGGTAACTGTTAAGACGATTACGAGGAAGGCGAGCGAAGATCTTGCCGGCCATCTTGAGCAGCGAGATACCTCGGTGGTTATCACAGCATTACCTATTCCCTTTCAACTTGTAGAGGTGAACGATGGCCTCGTCCTTAGAAACCTGAGGAATCTCTCCTATGCGCCAGTTCTCCTGGAACATCGTTGTTAGTTCCACCATCAGCCGGGGATACCACGCTTATAGTCTTCCGCCGGGATTGCATCGGATCCCATTGCTTTCCCGTTGGAAATGTGTTGTACGACTCAGGTGGTTTCTGGTAGAGAAGGCGAAGATCCAGGTCAATTTTTCGCTTCCACATGGGGCAATCGGTCGATGGCAGCATCGGAGATGGTTGATGAGTGCTCGAGGGCATTTCTGAAGTGCTCCGCTCAGCACCGCGGAACTTATGATTTCTCGGTGAAAGGTGTTGTGCCGTCGGAGCTGAGCAGCGGTGCGGTTCCTTTGATGAGCGGACCGTAGATGGCCTTGAAGAAGTTTTTCATTTAGTTGCGGTCCACGTATCCTTAGATTTCCTCAGCCTTGCGGCTATCCAGGCTTCCTCCCTCTCCCGCAGCAGTTGCTGTACGAGGCAACTGCATCTGACGAAGGATGATTGGGTGGCGTCAGTCCG